>JBBPLX010000001.1:0-168260 GCA_038090015.1 Leccinellum albellum
TACAGTAGACGCGAGTTTGAATAAGAGATTATACCAAGTGTCGATAAGCAGAAGATTTGAACCAAGAGTACTCGTTTGATTTTTAACTAGAGTGATGTGAGTTCGAGATCAATATCAGAGAGTGACACGAACAATTATTGGAGATATACTCGATACAAATACAATGAACGCGAGTGCGAACAGGAAAGTACACCAATTTATTTTTAACTGGAGTGATGTGAGCTCGAGATTAATGTCGTTTCAATTAAGACGTACCATAACTGAACGCAAACGGAAATTGGACACCGGAATGGAAATGATACATAGATCACGACGATAGAAGCGATACTACGCGAGGACTGAGACCATTACTGCTCGTAGGTTTTGGGGAGAAGGGCGATGAATACGGAACGTGACAGAAACTACAATCTGGACGAACAGAAACTCGGGACCGAAACTGGATGGAGAACGAAACATACTGAAGCAATATTAGCGCGAGGAGGAAACGAAATAGAAAAAAGAAGGACGGACTAATACAAGCAGAGAATCATAGAAGCAGTACTGAGAGGTCGGTGACGGATACAGGGAGTAGTTACTGAGCATGAAAGTGTATGTACACGGCGGCCGTGGAAAGTTAGAAAAGGAAATTTAGAAGATGAGGGGAAAGACATATGTCAGATTCGAAGGGGATCGTCCTCGTCGACGGAGTGGACGACACGAGCGTTTTTTTGCAGTAGGGAGACGTTGACAAGTTCGAATTTCGTAGCCCATTGGGTCCAACTACCTTGGAGGGATTGAGCATGTCCGACGTTGTAGCGACGAATTTTGGATTCGACAATAACGAGGTCACCGACATGTAGGTCATTCGCAGGGATGGCATTCATCTCGCTTTTACGTTCCGAGAAGAGTTCACGAGCGTCAAATACAGATCGGAAAGGAGTTCCGACCTGTGAAGTGATATCAGACTGAATATGGAGTTGTTGTGGAAGCATTCGTACGTCATGTCCGTCGGAGTTCCTTACGGTTCTCATCCAGCAAGTAGATTTTATGTCGTCCCAGTCGCCCAACATTCCTGTCGATATCATGAAGTCAATAAGGACAATCCACTAGCGGAGGAAAAAGTTGGGAACGTACTCGCGGGAGGAGAGCGCATACGTCCGAGAGTACCCTTACAGGAATCTGAAGTACCTTGGGTAACAGGTATGATGGTGATGCCATGCGTCTTTAAGCCAGGGTCGGTCTCAGCCAAAGTCGAAGCCTCGATATAGCCGACGGTCCAAACGATAACAGGTTCGTTGGATGCGTTACAGATATAAGAGCTAGTGGAGTGCTTGGTACCCCATGTGAAGTCTGTAGGAAGGTTTTCGATAGCGAACGTGGTGTGAGTAGGAGATGTCCAGTTGGCAAGGATGAGGATCCGACTAGGAAAGGGTCAAACTAGAAGGGAAGTAGTGAGCGAGAACACTTACAGCATAGTATGGTTGGGGAGATTTCGAATCGTTTCCGGGAATGGAGTAACAGGATAGTCGTCTAAGTTAAGTTCCATACCGTCTGATTCGTTGTCAGTGGTCGCACGAATCTCGTTAGCTGGATGTTAAGAATGGTGAGAATAACAAAGAAAGAGAATAAATGAACTGAACTGACGAGAGTTGTCCTGAACTGGTTCTTTTTTTACCGTATGGGTAGAGCTAGCGGACATGCTAAGGAAATTTATGATCAGTGAGAAGTGTACGGTGCAGAAACATGGATAACAAACTCGGAAGAGGATGTCTTTACGCTTTCGACCGAAGGGGTGTCGACTCTCTTGCGTTTAGATGATTTGGTGTCGGGCATGGATGTGGACGGGGGATGATGGAGTCGAGAAGATTGGTAATTGAACGAGCATATTAATATCGTGATCTTCGATCGAAGATCGTGACATTGTTGGCAATGACAGAGTTGGGGAGCCGTTAAGTCATGTCAGGAGTTTGGAAGTTGGAGCGATCAGAATTCAGGGTGAAACCTAAAACAACTAGAATCTAGATCAGGGTCACTGTTTGAGTTTGAGAATGGATAGATCAGGCGATGGTAAGCTGTCATCACATATATACAAAGGGGCTGGTACTCCTATGGTGCTGTCCATACCGAGGTGAAGAAAGGGAGTGCAGGGTCAAGCCAACGCGTAGCACAGCATGGAACGGGAACAGACGAAAAGCTGATGGGTTGGATGGGCAGTGTGGCAGCTTCGGTGCATAGCATATATTCATGCGAGGGGTTCAAGAGAATTAATACAAATACACGTAGTCGCAGAACAAAGAACCAACTTTCGATACGTGAAATACTGTGGAGGATACGAATACAAGACGAGGCGAACGAGAAACATTATTTTGGGAGTACAGGTGGTCGGGTGGTCGCGAGCGACAATCGTGATCAGTCGAGGGCATACAAATACAAGATATAGTCACAGATCAAAGAAGCAATTTTTGATACGTGAAACGCTAGCACTGTAGAGGAACGGCAGAAGGGTGAAAAGTAACGTTCAAAATGACGGAACAGACCACAAACCTCGTTTCGAGAGTACAAATACAATACTAATGAGAAATATCAATTCGCGTCACGTTAATAAGTTGAAATGGCTAACCTTGTTTTCAGAGGGCTAGAATCGACTCAGGGAGGATACAGATATGTGATTGAAGGGACGCAAGATAGTATAGTATATGCCGGAAACTTGACGTAACTACATTTTAGCCTAGAGATGACCGTTAGAGTCGTTATTGTATAAACAACATCAAACGGTGTACCTTGGCTACGAACGGAAGTTTGAAACAAGGTTTTTAAGTGGAGTGATGTGAGCCTGGGATCGATGTCGTATAATAACACGTACCATCATTGGAGATACGCGAGTGCAAACAGGAAACTATAACGAATAGAAGCTGGTGACCAAGAAGGTTCATTTGATTTTTAACTGGAGTGATGTGAGTTGGAGATCAATGTCGGACGGTAAGACGTACATCAATACAAATACATGGAACGCGAGTGTAAATGGCAAACCACAACAAGTGTCGATGAACGGAAGCTTGGAAAGGAGAGTGTTCGATGATACAGAAGAAGAGAGCATATGGCAGAAAGCTGAAAGGTGATAAAGATATATATCATACCATCGGATAATATGTCAGACGACGGACCTTGGTTCAACATGGGAGTAAGCAGAGAAGTGTGTTAGAAGATGCCGCATGGAGGAACGAACGATGTCTTAAAGTTCATAGATGTATTCAACAACGTTCGTAAGGGTAAAGGATAAAGGAAGGACGAACCAAAGTTGGTGAGATCAACGTTCTGCAAGAAGCCGCAAAGAGGAACGGAGGGAAATAGGAAAGACATCGCTAGACCCGGAATGGATATCTGAGATGGTGTGTAGCGGTGAAAAGGGCGTTCTTTTCGATGAGAGCGACACTTAATAGCTCCAACTTCGTTGCCCATCTGACATTAGTCCCCGGTTTAGCGAATTTGCGAATGCGAGATTCGATCAGAACAATATCGCCCACGGCAAGTCTTGTGGAGGGAATTTTATCCATCTCAGACTTGTTCTGACTGTACAGGAAGCGCGCGTCATAGATGCTATCGAAAGGCAAGATTGTCTAAAGAAGTAAATGCAATGAATGCAATGAAAACGTCAATAAAGAACATACAGTTCCACCCGCTGCATCAGTGGAATTCTTCATATGACATGAAGATCTTACGGTGATGGAGTCGTTCTTGCCAGCTGAATGATGATGAGTGATAACTTACAGGACGCGAAAAGAAATACATTTACATCTCGAAGGCGAACGTAATCGGGACAAATATTCGCCACAAATGCGAGCAGTTCCGATACCGAGCGGAGTGATGCAAATTTCGTGCATCCTGACACACGGATCTGTGCAAGAAAGCGTGGATGACTCGAGGTATCCCATGGTCAATACAGACACGGGCTCGTCAGACCAGTTACAAACAAAATGGTTGTTGCGCAGTAGCCCCCACGTGAATTCTTTAGGCATTTTTTCTACAGCGAAGGAAATGCCCGTCGGGGAAGACCAGTTGACGAGGTTGACGAAACGACTAAGGAAAGAATGAGACTATGTAAAGTTTGACCCGAATACGTACTTAATATCACGTGAAGAAAATGCACGAACGACTTGAGTATGTAGAGCGACTATGGTGGTGTTGTTGATGGTGTTGTAAGGATATTCCAAGTCCTCGATATGGAGTGAATCGTCGTAAGGCATTGTGGTACGAATGCAAGGAACCTTGTGCGCGTTTGAAGGAGAGAGAGAGAAAGTGAGTGGAAGGGACGACAGACGAAGAGCCAGGAGTGAAAAAGACTCGGATGCCAGATCTGACCGTTATGAAATCTAGCAAGACACTAATTTGGGAAGATCCATTCAGATCTGAGATTGGTGACATTTCAATCATGAGTTCGTGTTAGTAGTGCGCCCATCTTGCAAAACATATATAACGTAGGGATGGTTTGTAGGTACATCATTCACTGATCTTTGAAGATCAGAATGAGCATGTGTTCGCCAATATATTCAGCAAATAATAGTTACAGTCTACTAACAGACCGACCTGCCTTGTAGATCTAGTGAACTTAGATGGTATCATCATCGATCTAAAACATTGAAAGGTAAGGACTTGGCGTTCACGTTTTTTTTTTTTTTTTCGGAATGATGAAATCAATCTGTGTGAGTCAATCATATAATTCATATTACGCATAGAGAAGAAACAAGCGTTAGTGATTGACGATATAGTAGTTCTTCATGTAGTGGTCTCCGGCAACTTGAAGGTAGTAGGGCTATGGGCCTGGGTAACCTATATTCTCCACAGTACTATAAAACATAAAGCGGAAATATCCGGTCAAGTAATGAAGTAGTCATTTCATAACTCATGAGCAGTATAGTATTTTTCGGTGGAGCAAAACCGATCAAGCCTATCGGCGGAAGAGACTATGAATGACCGAGATATAGGAGGATTCTGAATATTATGTTATTTTTCAAGCCAGTGTTCGATTTTTATACTATCTTAGTGTTGCCCTTCAGTTCTTGTCGGTTCAAATCTCTTCCATTCCAGTCTATGTAAGGAGACAACAAGTTCGAAAATTAATAGTATTCGCCGCAAGTGATAGTGCACCAGTGTGGTGGTAAATGTGCAAGACTGTGCAGTGTCGGTGCGGAAGTAACTCATGACCATTTATGAAATGAGATACAAAGGAGTGTATTGATTTCGATCAGGGCGTTTCATTTACTAATAAGCATTTCGTAATATTGCGGACAACCTTCTCTTAGATAGGGGAAAGTGATTGAAGTCGTCGATAGTCGTTTTCTGTCTCTGGATTCTCCAAGTGTGAGATGCCTCGAGACACCCATGTTCTTCTCATACATCAAGTGGCGGACAGATTATTGTATATCTTTCATCTTTGCATCGAACAAGTACCAGAACCTATTCCAGATGCGGCATTTGCGGTTATGACGGGTAAAGTGGAATGAATTGTTGAACAGTAATGCTATATATTGATTGAGGATCAATCAGAACATGTCGATGACTTGTTACCATCTACACGATCTGTCAGAGGGTGCGCGAATTTGCGTGAAGTTGAAAATTACATACGCTACTTAAGTACCGACTGCCGGTGAGTCAGAGATTCTCGTCTATCAATACACGAATTGATAGCACTGATACAGAATGCATGTGAAATATCGAGGGTGTCTGGTCGTACGTTTCCAGCAAAATGCAGATTTTGAGCAATTCATTGTACGATTAGGTGACATTATATTCTGTAACGATTCGCCATTGGAGCCATAATTACAATGTTAGTTTTCAGTCAGTAGTTTTTGGTAGTGTTTCGTGTAAATGTCAGATGCATTGTGACAGTGGTGATTCGAGGAACATCATAAGAAATATAGTACAGCGAATGAGATACAAGGAAAGAAGCAAGTTTATTCGACACTCCCGTCATGCACTGGCAAACCTGTCCATGTCAAGAAATAGAAATATGATACAACTTGTGCATGTGTATAGTACTTGATAAGATGGCTCCGAGTCCTGTCGTCCTCGTCAAAATTCTATTATGCGTTCTCACTGCCCCACACCTGTAAGATATTAGATGACAATGTGTCAATTAGACTGTTCAGATGGAATAGGCTGTGGATGAGATCGATAGAATTCAGATTGAGTGACATGCGCGAATTCATTTAGTCTGTTGAATTCATCGCGAAACTCTTGGGAAAGTGGCTGGAGAACTTTATGTGGGGGAAACCATCGAAGAACGAGTAAGTTATCCAAGCTTGGTGCTCGTGATAACATCACATATATACTTTGTAATGAACGAGATCCAGCAAGATCGACGATTGCTGTGGGTAATGTTTGACCTTGAATTTTGTAATCTGTGAATGAAAATGCAGGTAAAATTGGAAGCTGCTCGCGTGAAATATTGTAAGTATTCGAGTTCATGTCTGTATATCTAAAGGTAGTCGATATTGGTACGATGGGGATGCTGTCATTCTTTCCATCGATAATACAAACGTTCGATCCAGGAATATTAACTAACACACAACTTGCATATCTGTTTCCTGCATCATCTGTTGTAAAAATGATACCATCAATTGTACCTCGTGCTCCGTTAACGACACCATAAGGCAAACATATATTCTCAGTAAGCATCACAGGCATGCCAGAACAAAGAGGCAAAGCACCTAGTGCGTCATGAGTGGTTGACGACCCTACTCTCCATAATAATTGTTGCAAACGAATAGGTAACGACTGCTTTTTGTATCTGTCATGTGACATGTAGTAATGTAGAGTTTCTCCGGTATGAGTAGCAAATGATTTTGCTTTTCTATCATTAACAGCATCTCGAATGTCTTTGCGTGCTACCAATACAGGCGAATTACGAAAACGATCTAACTGTTCAGGTGAGTGCTGTAGTACGTGTTCGATTCTGCGGCTGTTAAGGACGTCATAATCCGAAGAATCGTAATTGTTTCCATCTCCAATTTGCTTCGAAGTCTTGGGTGATTTACCATTCCAAGCTATCCCATTGCGAACTCTATTCAGTAGGTTGACATACGCAGGATCTGCAATAGATCTCCAATTCTTATGCAACGTTACGACATGCTCAACACATCTCCACAGATATGCACCATACAAACCACTCTGACCATCGATTGTCTGAACGATATTTGGCGTGAGTTTCGACACAAGTTTGTGACTAAACAAAGGATATCCGCGAACGGGTAACAATTGACCCATATCTCCTGAAAATATAATGTGAATGCCACCAAAAGGCAAACGAGAACGAACAGGATCTGCAGATTTAGCAATGCGTAATCGAGCAGAAATGTCTTTGAGTAAAGTGGCAGAAACAAGAGAAATTTCATCCAATACCAAATAATCAACACCTTTCCAGATCTCTTCCAGTTCTGCTTCTTTTAAACGACCTTTTTGTTGTGGTAAGTGTGTGAGCGAGTGTATGGTATTACCATGAATCGAAGTAGCAGCACAACCAGTCGGAGCTGCAATCAGTAAACGATGAGAGCAATGAATATGTTCGAACAACTTTTTAATCGCACTGATAAGAAAGCTCTTTCCGGAACCACCAATACCAGAAATGTAGAGCAACAATTGATGATCCTGATTGTTTAGTAAATGTTCACCAACAATACGAAAAGCCATTTGTTGCTCAGCATTATCACTAATTCCACATTCTTGTATCAGCTGATTGAGTATGTCAGTCACCTGTGATTGTGATAAGGAACTACGAGTCTGACGATATTGTAAAGCTTCAATGGATACAGAGGATGAAAGATGGTGTTGTTGTAAATCATGATTAGCAGGATCAGCGGAAAATTCTGTCATGATGTCATTCGAAATGGATGTATCGAGCTGAGGTTGTTTTTTTAAAGCTTTTAAACGCATACTCATAGACTTGATGAGTGCATCATCATCTCCACGAGATTCATGTATTTGTAGATCGACATTGGCATCCGTAATGTGATTCATTTCAACATCGTTATTGAATAATCCAGCTCGATCAAGAGCTCGGACAGTTTCTGTTACAGCACTGTGGGGAATATCAAGGTCAGAGTCAACGTCATTCGCAATACTTGTTTCAGAATCCAGAATTTCGATCCCATTCATTATTGTATCATCACTGATAAGGGAAAATTCTAATGCTGATAGATCGTCATTATGTCCATTTTGAATAAATGAGAAATCATGAGTGATATTTGTGTTAGACGTATCAGCAACTCGAAGATTAGCTTTTGCATCTTCACATTCAGTTTCTACAACCATGTTAGCCATTATTCGATTTGACTCGATCGAAAATACCATTCTTTCAAATGCATTTGACCATGATTCATCGATTTCCTTCAAATCTAGAAGACAACGCCAGGGTTTGAACAACAGCAACATAGCTCTACACCAATGAGAATACCCATCACTTGAAATGTCTGGTCGTCGTTTTGGGAAATGTTGTCCGTTTACAATAACGATGTGAGGTTCGGATCGTAACCTGACGGAATGTGTGGTGTGTTGTGGATGATCATCCGAAAATTCTCCACGTACATTACGAGGCCTTCCATGGGTTGTTGTTCGTTCAGGATAATCATTATGTTGCTTGGTACGATTATGAAACTTTTCAGTCAATTGGACATATTGCCACAAATTCAGAGGTGTGAATGAACAATTGTTGGGACGAAATACATAGTCAATAATTGTACTATTGCACTGCATACGTTCATTTTCAACAGTAATGTAATCGAAATCACCCTGATTATCATCACCCTCAAGTTTATTTACAAACCTATCAAGTGACTCCCAATTAATGCGAGCGAAAGTATGAGATTTATAATGATCTCCACCACCAACAAGGTATGACATTACTTGCTGATGAGACATTTCTTGACTGGACATCAATGCATTGACAGTTTTAACAAACAAACGTTTTTCCTTTTCATCTGCATCATTTCCTAACAGAGGATATCGTCCATTTTGCTGAATTGCATAGCGTATAGCGTCCAGACCGGCATGTACACTTAAGTTACTTTTTGTAATGTAGTCAGTAATATAAAATACAAGCGCTTTCGCCGAAGGTCCGGAAGAAATATATTTGATGTCCATGTTACACTGCAGCAAAAACAATACAACATCGTTATAATTGTTGATCCACGGATGTAATCGACGAAGAATGACAGACTCTGTATCTGGATCTATGATTGTTTCAGGGCGGACTGAACCGTCAATACGCATTCTACAATGAGCATCATCATGTGGTTCTCCATTTCGTAAGTGCTTCCAGCATGTGCTTGTATGTTCATGCCAATTACATGAAACAGCTAAGCTCGTCACAAACCGTCTATATGCAACTTGGAATTCCTGTTCAGACAGCGTATCAATCATCGGTTGTTCCAGTAATCGAGGATCGAGATCATTGTCACCAACGGTTGATTGAGGTCGTCTCGCAGAGTACAGACCTTCAGGTAACGTAACAGATGTCTGCCCTGGTAATTCACACTTTATGAGGTCCTCCAACCATGCAATCACAGTATTCTTGAATGTCTCACTGCCTCTCATACGGTCACGCAACAATTGTGGGTTTGGATTGCCTTTGATCCATAATAACAAATGTAAATGTAGTGTGCCTCGACCTTGTGCTTCAACCATTCCATAGTAAGCTTCGCATACTCCAAACAAACCTTGTTTATGGCCTTCTCCAAGTACGATAACATCCAAAAAAGCATTTACAAGTTTGTCGAATGAAATTGCAGCCGCTGCAGGATTTTTAGCGACAAATGCAGCTCGATCCTGTAATGACATTTGCTGCCACTCATGTACCTGGAAACCACCTTGTAATCCGACCAATGGATTATACAGATCTGCTGGATTTATAGTAATAAACAGTGCAGGAGTTCCAAAAGCTCGAATCAAACCTCTAATTTCATTCCTTCGCAATTGCTTGTATCCTGTAGAACCTCGAATGTGTTGTGTCACGGCTTGCAGTTTCCGTAAGATATGTAATGCACGACGTTGCATATCTGTTTCGGGTGAAGCCCAAGGATTTTCCTTCCAACGCCGAACCAGATCTGTGATTGCTGGAGCGAATTCATACAAAGCCTTTCCCAGCTCAATTCGTTCGTTACTAGCAACGCGAAATATCAGGGATCGATTAAGTTCTCTACGTTGTAAAATATTCCAACACACATATGCAAAGCATGGGTCTTTTGCGAATGGACTGTCGTCCTGTAATAGCATATTACGCACTTGTTGGGGCATACTGATTCGTACACCTCCCTCTGAGTGAGACGTTCCGAACCCCCCAATTCCGAAAGGATCCAGGTGAGGAAACACCCATGACAATAATGCCGGATCAGAATCTTTCACAAGATCGCTCCCGTTTCTGATTTGAACAAATCGTTTACCATCCAGACAATGTGCGAGGGCAGCTGCTTTCATCAATCTATAGTTGTCAACAGAATGATCTCCGGCCGTATATCCGACCGCATCAATGACAGGTAACTCATTAGGTTGGGTCGATGATGAATCATATGTGTTCATATAAGAAGGACGGTCGCCGCTGTCATCCACCCGTTCAAGTTGATTGTCATGCAAATAACAAATCTCGATTGCCTTTGGGACAGCCGAAAATGCGTCACCATCATATAAATTAGCAATATTATGCTCATCGACAATGACGTTACCCCTATACAACGGATTAAAGCGCACAAGAAATTCTGCAAGAATACGAATAACTCCTTTGTTCACTAAAACGGGCCGTAATTTCGCGACGTTGTCCTTTGTGGGAACGATACAGGATGATACGAACAATACACACATGGCTTCTCGGATCTCATCATCCCCTGGAGGTATGATAGTACGAAGCTGAAGTGTATCTTGAGGCATAATTGCTACGTTGCCTTTCACATAACCCTGACGAGTATCACTTTTTCCAGACGTTGCGTGATTGAAGAAGTAACTGACACGAGTCGCTCTTGCTCTGGAAACTAACATCAAATCAAACAATGAAGCGGATGCAAACGCCGATGCAACATCCACAGGTAATCGTTCTCGCCCGTAATATTGAAAGTTCGCTAATGCATTCTCAGGTACAGTCCCTTTCTTCAACGCACCTAAACACGTCCGACAAATGTTCGCATTCCCCCTGTGTTCATGTTCATCAAGAGCTTTCGAATACAAAATAGCACCGTCATATACATTTCGATCATATGTCATCGGTAGAACATAATCGGGTAAGGCATCATTCCGAAGTACCGATAAATCCAACAAATGAGACGCAACTGATTCCAACTCCTGATTTGTAAATCTTTGTGCACACACAGCACATGGTTTCATATATTGGTTGTCAGTACTCATCCGAATCTGCCAATCACGAATGAGGTCATACTTGAATTGATCAGTGGCATCGAATGGAAAACTATCATCCTCTGTCAACTTTTGTGTTAATGGAAGAGACGAGTGTGAATTGGAACGTGCAAATAAAAACTGTGTACAGCAATCTGTACGACATCGATGACTACGCAAGCCGATTAAGAACAACTGACTGGATGTGTATGCAACACGACTGAACACTCCATGACTCTGCGCAATCTGACGTAGATCGTCGACTGACAAAGAAAGTTCGTTCAAAATATGGAGAGGGAGATCAACGACGATTGTGTCTTTCCGTATGCGCTCACCACCACCAAACTGTCCAACGAAAGTATACGAACGTAACTGAGATACCGAAATGACATCACTGTCACCATTGGCTTCGTTCATATTATCATCAATACTGACACGAAAACAACGCTGACCTCGATCATCAGATCGTCTGGGACGAGTAAGGACATGCAACTGCACTTTTAATGAAGAATCTGGACAGTGCACACATGAATGTCTTTGTAAATTCGTCTGTAAAGTTTTTTTACTGGATCTCAACGTGTAAGAAATGCCATGCGCATCTGCCAATGAACGAAAATCAGAAAGGTTCATACAAGGCATTGCAGTAAGACATTCCGCCATGGAACGGAACTGAACACAGATTGTAGGGCCTGTCGGCCACCAGCGCAATGGAGGAAGTTCAACGTCGCCAAACGATTGGTACTTGAAATCTCGACGCAATCGTTCCAAGGATATTCGACCATCCGTTACGTCCGAATCACGAAAACGGACCCCTTCAACAACCAACACTGTTGGTTGTATGACCAACGACGGATTTGAAGACGATGTCATGAAAAGAACAAGCAGCAATTGTAGAGGGAAAAAGATAAGAGGAGACTGACGAACGTGACGCTGATCCACACGTAAGCAACGATCACGCCATTCGAAATCTGTAAGCTATCTCAAGCTATCTGGATTTTGGATTGCCTGCGATCATCACGCCTTTTGAAATATAAAGACGATCCAGATTACTGATCCTTTAAATCCATACAGTATCTGGATTGCGGATTCCAAAAGATCATGCCTTGAAAAGCAAATTTCAAAGCTGAAACACATCGCCCTCGGTCTAGACCTATTGGATTGCAGAAATCCTACTCTGAAAGGAAGCTCAGACCTTGGTCCGTTCCCACACTTAATGCTCGGTACACCTGTACCCTTCGGGTCCAGGAATATTGGTGTGTAACGAGGCTGGATTAGTCAGCAAAAGGTCGGAAACTAGGGTTGTCGTCACGGTGGTGCGCATGGAGAGTCAGTTCCAGCTCAGTTGAGGAGATGGACGTTGTCCAGTAGTACAGTTGAAATGCTCATAATGCATAAGGGCCAGTTCTCCACTAGTACATATATAAGAACGCTCGATTAGTTCACTAGGAAGCGCCACACCTATATACTCACGCTCATCGCGATTATTCGAAATCTCCACGTCCGAGTTAGAAGACTCAGAACTCACCATGCGACGTTCAATATTCAACATTCAATCTAAGTACTTAAAATTAATTCGTCCGGGCCATGGTCGCGTCCAAATGGTCTCACGAAGGCCCCTGCAGCAGGCAGTACCAACAAAACTAACCCAAGACGAGCTCAAGCACTGTCTCCAGCAGTCCTCCCGAACGAATAACTTGAACTCCCCACCACATTTCCTTACTAAAATATGGATGCGGCGCGCACGCTTTCACAGTATCCATCTCTGTCGGTTCCAGGTCTCTTTCAAGCGCATATATCTGTGTGAAATTCAGAGCTAGCCAGTGTAGCCACTATACTTACCCAAGGAAGTTGGCCACCTCCCAGGTCTTTGACATGACACGCGCTAGAAAGACACCGCACTAGTCATGATGGATCATATAGGTTCATCCAAAGCACATCCAGAATTGGCTCTTTGAAGGCTCGACATGTCCTGGCAAATGAAACAAGGTTTGCTAGAGGGCGGTCGCCAGACGAGAGTTCGAAATTTCGTTTGATGATAATGGTGCTTAAGCAAAGATGATGTGCATGTAGGACAGCGCCGAATGCATGATTTGAAAGGACGAACATGATTCGGAAGTTGGAGAGGCAAAGAAAACTTCGTGTCCGTACTGTGACGTAGAACTAGATTCTTCTCACACGATAAAGTTCAGTTCTCGCAAGTCGACCCTGGAAAAGATCTTTATGGTGTGTAGCAGGATTGTGTTAGCTTGCTGGCAGGCGTTCTCACCCCACTAACAATTATGATCGTAGCGCTACTCGGCCTTGCTGCCATTTTACTGGCTGTAGAGGGTACACGAAGGTTCAGATCCTCGCAGTCTTTTGCATACCCCACCTCACTACCGCACCCACCCGGCCCAAAACCGTTACCTTTCGTCGGAAATGTGCTCGGCATGAACAAAGATGCACCGTATCTCACATACACAGAGTGGTCAAAGATTTATGGTGCGTACTTCCCGTGGTGGTCTCGAATACAACTATGACGCCTACGTGCTATCATTGAATAGGCGACATCATTTACACACGCGCCCTTGGCATGACCATCATCATACTAAACTCGGAAGAAGTCGCCGTTGCGTTGCTCGAGAAACGCTCGCAAAAGTATTCTGATCGACCTCCATTTTCACTCGCAGACATGTACGTTCGTTTTTCCCCTCGATATCCAAGTCGCCGGCGCGCATGGGATTGCTTCGCTGCTCCTTCTGGATGCTAATGTTGGCCCAAAGGTTCGACTGGGAATGGCCGGCTGCTCTTGCTCGGTATGGGCCACGCTTCAGACTGCATCGACGATTGTTCCACCAGGTTTTTCACGCACAAGCGGCGTCAACCTATCGTCCGAGACAACTACAGAAGGCGTACGACATGTTGACGCATATCCTGGACGATCCGACGCGCTATGCGGAACATTTCACCACGTGAGTCTTCATCAAGAACTGAGGAAATCTCTCTTCACAATCGAGTGCTCAATCATACTTACAGGTTCGCTGCCGCCGTAGTCATGGAGGTGACATATGGATACGACATGAAGGAGGCGGAGACATTCGTGACTTCCATGCAACGAGCATCAGACATTGTGGTCCGTGTATCCACGCCCGAAATGTCTGCCCTCTGCGCTGCGTTTCCATTCAGTGAGCTATCGTCGTCCAACATAAGTGCTTGCTCGCTTATAGTTTTCTCATGTGCACGTGATATAGTAAAGGCATTACCCGCTTGGTTTCCAGGAATGGGATTCAAGTCCGAAGCTCATGAATGCCGCCGCTTGGTCTCTGAAGCGCTGCATGCACCGTATGCATGGGTTAAACGACGTATCGTACGTTTAGGAAAAAAAAATCAAATGTGTGTAGCTAATGAGGAATCGAAGGAGGAAGGAAACGCAACATCATCCATGGTTGCTGATGCGATTGTTCGTTACCGTCTAGATGAGGACTCAAGCAATCCTGAGCTTGTACAAGCTATAAAAGACTCTGCGGGTACACTATATGCAGGTAATCATCATTGATTCGTGCACCTGATTCCAGTCGAGGCTAACGAGACCTGCAGCATCAGTTGAAACGGTTTGTCTTTCTGATTCAACATCTGTGATCACTGAGTGAGGTCTTACTGGTTCGATAGACCAATGCCACTCTGATGGTGTTCATTTATCTCATGATAAACCATCCGGAGGTCCAACGTCGTGCCCAGGCGGAAATCGATAGTGTGGTTGGGCGGCAGAGGCTGCCAACATTTGAGGACAGACCGTCGTTGCCATACGTGGGTGCTATGGTTCGAGAAACATTAAGATGGCATCCGGTGACACCTATAGGTACGTTTTGATCTTCATCCCTTGCTTCAAGACTCGGATGGTGTGTTCTAGGCGTTCCACACGCCACCTCTGAAGACGATGTTTATCGAGGCTATTACATTCCGCAAGGTGGGGGCATTGATGCCTGAAGTGACCTTGACTGACCACCAGTTTAGGGTCCACGATCGTGGCTAACCTCTGGTAAGAGCACCAGCTTGTTGGACATGAGAACACGCCGCCGAATGATATTGCAGGGCGATTTCACACAACGAGAAAAAATATCCGAATCCCGACGTGTTCATGCCAGAGAGATTTTTGCAGGAGGATGGGACGCTGACCGAGGATGGCATCCCATGGGTGTTTGGGTTCGGGCGTCGAATTTGGTGCGTTTAGCGCCGATGTTTGCTCGTCTTTTCTGATACAGTGCGCGCAGTCCAGGAAGGCATGTTGCTGACGCATCGCTATGGTCTGCGATAGTTTGTATTCTGGCACTGTTCAGGATTGAGAAGACGGAGGGATCTGACGACGTGAAGTGGATGACGGGGCTGTCCTCGTGCGTAATTGCTACACTGCGTGGTGGGGGAAATTAACTCTCGATCTTTTTCCTCTGCAGATATCCTCTTCCGTTCCCGTGTAAATTCGTCCCAAGAGACGAAGGGTTGGATAGGAGGAAGCTGACATCGTTGATTGATGCAAGCCGTGTTGACTTGTGACTATAACAGTATTTTGGTGTACCAGCAGGTATGTATTCGGAATACGGATTAAGTTATGATGAGGTGGTATACATGTCGCAGAGGCCGAAGGCCGCCCTTCCATAGATCAATGCTATATGCTCAGTCTCCAGTTCGATGGGACATGCAGAGGATATGATATCGTGATCGTACCGAATCGAGATAGACGGAGAAGCCTGACAGGAGGGATATTCCAAGCCCCCCAAGTTAGTGCGCACTGACCGACTAGTCGGAAGTTCACGTTGGAATACCAGACAAGCAAGTTATTGGCGATTTCCGTCCCCATCAACCTTCTGAACTCTTCTGACTCTGAGTATAACTTATCAGCAGCGCTCGAAACGGCAGGTGTCGAGTGACACAGTGTCGGACAAATATGTATGTTGGGCGAATGTCTTAGTCTGGTGACCGAATTTCCGGCCGTAAGTTGAGAGAGGGAGAGGTGCGAGGGTGCGAAACCGAGTTTATCGTGGATCTCTACTACTAACTAACCGGCGTAAGATATTTATACACACAATTTCTCAGTCCTCGTATGCAGAGGAGTAAAGGAAGTCGTTCAGCATGCCATATTTATCTTACTTGCGTGAATTCAAGTGATGGACCAAAATTCGAAGCTGAAGTTGACGGGCTGTATGGTGATAGTAGCAAGATTTGGCCCGTCACTCTATTCCCGAGCTAGTAGTCAGAGGGTGGATTTGCTGGTGCATCACATTGGGACATACTTGGTTGGTCAGATCGCTGGAAGGTGCATGTATCCAGTGTCTAGTGTCTAGATAATTTTGAGACTAATTGTCCTCATGTTACCAAAAGTCAATCGCAGTTACAAATGCTTGATGCGACCAGTCGAAACAAGGGAAATGCAATTTCGGAATTCGGGTCCGGATATGAATCTGCCGCCGAATGTATTAGTTATATCCCTTTGCAGTAATAACGCGGCTAAAGTTGACGCCTTCTTTTGAGCACGGACTCCGTCCCAAAATTCTGGTCCCCCGACGCCATCGCCTGCTGCAACTGCCAGGCAACAGCAGGTTCGGTAATAAGTACTACTTGTCTGGGGGATATAGAAAGTGAGCCCGGCCGCAGGCCCATCCTTCTATGTAATAATATGCGTGTTCCTTACATTCTTGTCAAACTGAAACGGGCCTTATTTGAGTTGGCAATTTGACCCCTGCCAGCTATATAGTGACAGGGACCCCTTTCAATCCAGTGAGCCGTTTCCTCGTTCCATCATCATGCTTTCTTCACGGTTGTCCATACTCTCTATCTGTGTCGCGTTGCTCGTAGTCTATCTGCGCAATAAGAAGGCCAAACGTCGCCATCTGCCCCCTGGACCTCCGCCAGTTCCAGTATTAGGAAACGTTCGCGGGATCGATATTAGCCATCCCTGGAAAACGTACGCAAAATGGGGTAGAGAGTATGGTCTGTTCCATGATACACAGTCTGCTGCCCCTCGGCCATGACCGACGTGTTCTCTAGGTGACATCATCTATACTCGACTTTTGACTCAGGACATCATTGTCATCAACTCGGAAAAGATCTCCCAGGATCTCCTCGAAAAGCGGTCCAACAAGTACTCCAGTCGCCCTGAAAGCATCAGCATCATGGCCGATCTGTGAGATTATCTTTTGCTCTTTGCTTTTTCATCCTGCCTTTCATTAATAGACTTGCCAAAGCATTGGAACAGAATTTTCTTCCATATTTCTGCCATACGGCGACCGCTGGCGGCTTCACCGCCGACTTTTCCACCAAGCATTCCATCTCAGCGCAGCTCCTTCGTTTCGTCCTATCCAAATGCGAAAATCCCACGATCTGATTATGCATTTGTTATCGAATCCACATGATTGTTCAGAACACTTAGAAATGTAAGACACTTCCGTATGCGATTCGTCGAACTAACATCCCAGTCCTGACAGCCTAAGCATTTCAATCATCATGTCCATTGTGTACGACTACGACGCATCGACCAAAGATGACCCGATCGTTGCCAATGTCGAGCGCGTGCTAGGTATTGCGGTCAAGGAGTTACGGCCGGAGGTAACCGCTCTAGTAGCTGCGCTTCCGATCCGTGAGTGAATTTTGTGTCTTCGATAGCCTTGTTGACGTGTTATCTCCACAAAACCAGTCAAGTATCTCCCTGCCTGGTTTCCTGGTGCAGGGTTCCAACGCAATGCTCTTATCTCACGGGGGATTGTCCCGGGATGGGTAGAAGCACCATTTGAATATGTAAAGAAGAACATGGTTAGCACCGATCATTTATACTATATCATGATGTGATCATTAAGCTAACGAGCGATGTCGGGGTGCATCGTAGGCGGAAGGCACAGCAGGTCCGTCTATGGTATCAGATGCCCTGTTGAGCATACAAGACAGGGCATGTACGGAAGATGAGGTGGCTTGGCTCGAAAAAGCAGTGAAGGAAGCGTGCGCGAGTGTCTATGCTGGTAAGTCTTTCTTTTGGAAATGTTAGAGCAAGTTAGGTTCAAACCATGCGAAATTAGCTGCGTCCGAAACGGTAGGAAGCTATATTTCCGTAGTCAGGGGCCTTCCGTTGAGATCACACCGCCCGCAGACTTATTCCACTCTCATGGTCTTTATTTTGGCGATGGTCTTATACCCTGATGTGCAAGCACAGGCTCGAGTGGAAATTGATTCGGTCATTGGAGATGGACTGCCAAGGCTCCCTCATTGGGACGACCGACCCTCACTTCCATTCATCGATGCTGTACTCAAGGAAACACTACGATGGCACCCAGTCGTGCCCCTAGGTAAACAGATACTTATTTACATAGTTCAGAACTACATATGATTGGAAGGTCTTCCGCACGCAACTGTGGACGATGACATCTACGAAGGGTATTACATCCCCAAAGGTTGATCATTCATGTTTTGTTCAATCGCATTACTAACATTTTTCCTCGTATTTAGGAGCGACAGTGATAGCGAATGCTTGGTTCGTGCATGTTGCCCAGTTTGACCAGTTGACGAGCTGATATGCTTCCAAGGGCGATGTCGCGAGATCCTATCGCGTTTCCTGAACCAGAAAAGTTCAAGCCCGAACGTTTTCTAGGCGAGAAAGGTCGATCGGTCGACGAACTTTCGTTTGCATTCGGATTCGGTAGACGTGTTTGGTATGTGTGCCGCGTGCTTCTGTCTCCTCGCTTATACAAGAAACCAATCCTGTGGCTGTTAGCGTCGGGAGATACGTCGCGGATGCGTCACTTTGGATCTCAATCGTTTCTATGCTCGCTGTCTTCCGGTTCGAGGCGCCACCTTCTTGGGATCCCGGCCCAGATGGTGTCAACATAGAATGGACTGAGGGCGTGACCACGTGCGTCCTAACTTCGGGTCTGTCTAACATCCGTTTTGACCTATTCTTTTTGTTTCTTCTCAGTCGCCCCAAGAACGTACCATGCGTGGCCAAACCACGACACGATAATCTAAGTTCTGAAAGACTTGCACATCTGGTTGGGTTGGCTGGGTTGTAACAACAGGGATGGTACATCCGTGTGCACAACCCATTCTATATTGTGATGGCTCATGCGTCACCAACTATGTGTTACATTCTACCGTGTTATAAGGATCATTTTAGAAGAATGTCTGGTACCGTCCTAACGAGACACGACGGCAGTCCTTCGACAAATTGACTTGCTTCAACAGATAGTGAGTTCAATCCTCGAGAACCACCGTGATGGAAACAATATATAGCCGACTCGTGATGACCCATGTATAATGTATTATCCCAAGTCGGTTTGCGGGGACTTGGACCCCATAATCCATATCTCTGCCACTATACAATCTCTGTGCACTTTTTGGATGTCAACCCAACACATTACTTGCCATAACTTTTCATATGCTTGGATGGTGACGTCAACGCCTTATAGTTCGAGCTGCGAGTGCAGCTGAAGAAAAGCTTTTGAGGAAGCTCAGAAAATATATCGAGGGTGAGTGAAATGAAGGGCTCAGTCTGACCGCCGACTTGTGCAGTGGCCTGGCCTTAGCCAAACTGATATGCCCTGAAGTACCGACAGTGCTTTGAAGCGTATATCAGAAATGGCAGTATGGCCACCGTATGTTGGTGCCGGTCGTGGAGTCATCGATATTTGAGCACTAAACTGACACGGGTGAAAGAGGAATCAAATTGATACCAAGTTTGGATCGATTTTCCCTGTGCGTCAATGTTCCAGCGGTGCCCAAAAGCAAGCACGCGAATGCCATGGTCGTAAGTCTCTGGAATAGCCAGCCATGACTTGCCTCGCGATCGTGCAGACTAGCCCCTCGAAATCGATGGATGGCTGATTATGAGATCTGCCAGCATGACTGGCTTCTGTTTGAACTTTGTATACTTGACTGTACAACCCCGCTCTCGACGCATCGTTCGGACTGTATAATAGTATTCTGGCATCAGCGCGGGAACTGGCTGCTCACTGTCGAGATCAGAGGTTATGCATGGTGTAGGCTTGCGATTCTCAGTTAGACGCACCCAATGATTCACAGAACTACGTAGCGATATATAGCATCATTGACATAAAGTCCTTGAGTCGGGACAGGAAAGAAAATGCCTCCGAAATGTGTCGGCGCAAATGCATGAGTTCCGAGTTTGCGACCTACGACCGAACGTGGCTGCTTGGATAAACAGGATAAAAGATAGCCAACAAACTTGTTTACCTGTCGATATGAGATGAACCAACTTGAGCAACGTTACGGTATGATGTGAGAGCCCACAACACCAACACCCCGGTGAAATTCACTTCAGGGTGGTCATCCGACTACTGTGGCCCGGATCGCTCTCTTGTTCAGTGAGATTGGTTAGCGCCCTTTGCGTGCATATGACATCTTCAAGATGACTGTTGCAGGGAATTCTATGCCAGCACGATTGAGCCAAAAAATAAGAGGTTCCTAGAGGGGAGTCTATTAGTTAGGAGATGTCACGGGCGAAGCCGAGAAGGGTCAAAGGGTTTAGCGACATTTTCGTGCCAGACTCATTCTCTTCTATTCTACCTGTCATGTTCTCCGCACTTTTGTGAGTATCCTTTCCTTGCCCATCGTCCAATTCTCACAAAGATCCTCAGTAACTCTCCCAACGCCGATGCCAAAGCGCCCAACTTTCACCCTGTCTCAGGCTTCGAACCCAAGACCTCCGCCTCTGACTTGTTTGGCGATCTTCGACCAAACGACCTGGAATGGACTTGTGCAGGTGGTTTCGTCACGGAGACCCAAGTGTTTTACCATTTCCTTGAGGATGACTCCATGCTGATGTGCCAAGTTATCCACTCATCTATCGGGTCAGTCTTTCGCCGTTCCATTCCACCTCTCCTCGTGTGACTGACTGCAAATGGTAAATCACCAGTATGTGGTACCCGACCATCCAGTTCACTTTCAAGATACACAATCCAAACACCAAAAAGTCAGACTGGCGCTCAGTTAATGTATCCAATTTCGTTACCCCTCCTCCGGGTCTAGACAAGCGCTCCTGCAAGGCAGATCAGTTCTCGATCACCTGCAAACCCTCCGCGGATCCCTCCTTCCCAGAGACATATGTCATCCGCGCCAACGTGGCAGACGACCTCCAAATATCCCTCGACGTCTCCCGCCCGGCCTCCGTTCCTGGTTTCAAAGTCGGCCAGGGACCCAAAGGCGGGTTCTCATACTTCGGCCCGGACGTGAACAAGCCCGATGGCTACGTCGTTCACCGCTTTTGGCCGCACACTGTTGCCACCGGTCACATCGTCCATCAGGGCAAGGCGAGCGCCGTCAAGGGCATCGGCATGTTCGTACACGCTATCCAGGGCATGCGCCCCAACCTCGTCGCATCCCGTTGGAATTTTGCCAACTTCCAGAGCAGCGCCCACGGGGGCGTGTCCGCCATCCAGATGGAATTTACTACGCTTGAATCGTATGGCCGACACGGCGCCGGCTCGGGTGGAGTGACCGTCAACATCGGCTCGCTCGTGCTCGGTGGCAAGCTAGCTGTCGTGACTGCGGAGACGAAGTGGCCGGACGTGGTGCCTGAGGAGTCGGCACCCGTTATCTCGCGCGTGACGCATGCAGACCCGGTACATGATCCTGATACGGGTTATAGGATGCCGAGCGCGCTCGATTTCCGATGGGCCGGGCCATCCATACTGAGTGTTCCCCAAGGGACCATTTCCGCTTCACTTTACGTTGACGTGGGCTCTGTCGCCCAGCCTAAAGGGTTGATAGAGAAGGTGGACGTATTGGCAGAAATACCCTACGTGATCAAAACGATGGTCAATTATGTTGCAAGGACCAAGCCTTACATCTACCAGGTTGGTTTTATTACCTGGTGATGTGTAGTGTTGTCAGTAACTGACATCTGATTCCCCCTCAGTGGCAGAACAGAGCCAAGTTGGTTGTGCGTGGCCAAGACAACATCATTCCCGGACTGTCGGACGGATTAGAAATTGATGGTCTTCTTTTCAATGAGGCCTCCTTTATCTCCTAATGACCAACTAAAGGGAACATTTCTTGATCGTTTGCGCCATCTACTCGTACATCTAACTGCTAAGCATGGGAATGCCAGTCGTAGGGAATACATGCCATATGGTAGTGTCATTAAATGAAGATGTGAAAAGCAAGAGAAAGATCGAGACAAGAGAATAGAAAGATTCAACCAGGAAAGTGGTTTGTAGCGAGCCACCTGCCGACACTTTGCACCCAAGCCTCATGACACATTCACGGATCATCTTTGCTCGCCTACTTGTTGGAACGACCAATGAACCAGCAGGGGAGCTCAACAGGTCGCCTAAATAGGTATACAGTATCATTGAGTTGGAATTGCAATGGAAAGGAAGCGTAATGACGTACACCGAGAGCCTGGCAGTCGTGAACCGCTTCTTCACATATCTCGTTGCCGCATCCCCATCCTTCGCCTTTGTAGTAAAGATAAGGGGTTGATACCGCAGTTGTCCATACGAATGCTTCAGATCGGCGAACCGTCCAGGACGTGATGACACAGTGAATCATGAAAGAGACGGAGGGAGACGCTCATAGATCCGCCAACCAAGCCCAAAGATGGGGTTCGCGGGCATTGGAGGTCCGTCCTTGGGCTTGCTCCTTTTGTCAGGAACCTCTCTGGCTTGAATTCTTCGACGTCGGAAAATCTGTCCTCGTCTCGGTCCATCGCCCTAATCAAGCAGGGTCACATCGTGAATAACATGCGGAGAAATGGCGGCGCAATGTTCCTTACTAGACATTGATCACCACGATGGCGCCTGCAGATACGGGATCAATCGGCTATGAGCGTCACAAGAAGTCGGATCTTGTTATTACCTCGCCCGAAGCGGTGTTCCTGGAAGGACAGTTGGCCGGAAATGAAAGTTGAGATGCGCATCAGAACTTACCAAGCGAGACCACCGTCCATCTGACGAGCCCCTGGAGCATAGCATCTAGGTATGGAAGAGACGTCCTGTCATCGAAGTCAGATAGCCTGCCGTTTCCGATATCACCGCTTGAGCTCTGACCTGTGCATCAGGATACAAATCCATCGCGAGAATAAACGCGTGTAAGGTGGAAGCGCATTGGTGCCAGGTGATAACGACACTAATCACCGAAAGTACCCACCAACTCAGATCCGGGCTAGAATGTGGTCGTATCAAGATTCGCATCAAAGGTGAATTTGGAGGGAACGAAACTGACGGAACAAATGGACACAGCTGTGGCTTTGATATGGCATACTCTTGTATGCGGGAATGAACCTCTTCGTCCCGGTGCCCCTACCAAAGATGGGGGTGCATTGCCAGTCATCTGTGGAGCTTGTCAGTCATACATGCCATACATTGGACGCGACGTATCACGACCATCTGGTCCTCACCCAATTGAACGGAACCCAAGCGACGAGCTAGTTCCGGGGAGCCAACTTGGGAAACTTGTCAACATCGTGAAACACTGTCACAAAAGGTCAAACTTGTGACATACGGAAGGAGAATGCAGAAATGACGGCACTGCGTTCAGGACATATCGCCCTGGAAGGTATATTGACTAGTGTCATCACAATTCTAATCATGGGGTCATCCTGAGACGCTATCTCATAGTCATATGCGAGGCCCATGACATTTGAAGCCACGTAACTAGCTCATCGCTACAAGAACGAGGAGCCAAGAAAGAAGAGAATCACCAACTCCATGATATGTAGCTCGAAATCTACCGGGGCGACCAGCAAGGTCTCAAGAAGTGTATGTGCCTTCCTCACGTATACTTCTGTAAGCCTACAAACTGCCTGCGGTACTGAATGCTAAGCATTCAGTATTGTTGCCTTTTGGCGTAACGGTTAAGCGGCGGGCGGTCTCACCTTACAACTTCCCGGCTCCGCTTTACGGTCTTCGTACGGAAAGCGTATTGGAAAAGCTTTCAGTGGAGTCTGCATTTGTCGCTTATGATAGGGCATCATGACCGTACTAAAGCTCATGCCACACCTAGTGTTACACATCAGATTAATAATGACCAGAGGAAGGAAAACAGAATACAATGTCTGCGCCGCAATCTCTGGATGATTGGAATACAAGACGGAGCGCTGCTCGAGCAGAGCGCCGCCTTCTCAGAGTTCAAAACGACAAAACCTTGACCAAGCAAGCACAACGTATACCAGATCGCCTACGACAATTGAACACGGCAACGCACCATTAAGGGACCAAACTCACCATATTTCTTTTTCCATGAAGTGTATGTCAACCAGGGTTTGGACCTGGGGGAAATGGCAAACCACAAGAACTCGCCCTCTTTCCAAAGGTAAACATCCAAGGGAGGGATACAGATAATACAATTGCGCCCAAGACAGTAAGAACGTGTGGTCGATCCCGTTGACACGGACTGTTGTGAGCGACACAAGGGATGAAATCGTAAATGGACGTGGAACATACCTCGACTCGCTTGGGGGCTAAGGGCTATTTATATCTGCGGTATGGACCCACTAAAGATGCCATGGTACTGGTTTATTGAACTCCCAACGAAGTCAACTCATTCAACGCTAAACTCTGACAGCACCGCCACCAGTTAATTCTTCTCTTGCGATGGCAGCAGCAATGGTAACCAGTGCTAGGATTAGGACACCCCGACTACTATGGCTCCAAGCGCGTACTCACCTCAACATCGCCCTCCAAGGACCTTCATTGGCATCGCTCGAGATAGAGACAATGCCATATCCGTCGACCCAACCCGACCCTTCCATATTCGAATCCATCTCAGACGAGTACTCGATAACCGGTGCAACACGCTCCCAGTTCACCCCACTCACCTCATCCGAGACACTCACATCCCTCGTCGTCAAGGGTGACTTCCACACCGCAGACTCCCTCCGCAAGGAGATGGCTGCACACCACATACCCATCCCGCACGACGTTCGCTACCTCCATGCGGCCCTGCACGCCATCGCACCGCACCGCCAAAAGAATCCCGCACAATCACAGGAACGCATGGACGCCTTTGTGGCCTGGCTGTCGCTCGCGCCCGACCGGCACGAACAGTGGCTATCGTTTTCCGACATCCGGCACAGACTCTTTCGGTCGATGGATCATCTCAATCTCACACTCGTGTATCGATTCGGTCTCGCGCTTGCCTTCAAG
Organism: Leccinellum albellum; assembly: GCA_038090015.1. Classification (NCBI taxonomy): domain Eukaryota; kingdom Fungi; phylum Basidiomycota; class Agaricomycetes; order Boletales; family Boletaceae; genus Leccinellum; species Leccinellum albellum. The sequence continues at coordinate 25,476 of JBBPLX010000001.1, forward strand.
GGATATTATTCTGGAGATGCAGCCATGCAAGTCGTCTCGACGCTCGCGCGCTATGCTCGACCGACCGTCGTGGAGAGGTATTTGCGACAGATAGAGGACGCATCCCGGGATTATGACTCGAAAAAGGGCATGGATCCCCCGTCAGACTTGCTTGCCGGCGCATACAGTCTTGCCATCAGAACGCTCGCTCTCGGGGGAAAGGACGAAGCCGCTCTCGCTCTCATCTCGACCGCACGGTCGCGCGGAGTCCACATACCTGATTTCACGCTTAACATGGTCGCTAAACATGTCCCGAATCGAAAAACGGCTATGGACCGGATCAGGGCAGCGTATCCTTCCTGGAATGTTCAAAATAGCCATCCCATCAGCACCGAATGTAAAACGATCCCTACAGAACACGCTGATGACATTGCGGCATTGGCAGTCCGCCTTCGCTCGCTCCGTGCCGTCATGCGATCACCCACACCGCCGTCCCCTCACGCACTCCACAGCTTCATAACCTCATACCAAGCCCTCGGCCGCGGCCGCGCCCTCCCACTTCTCCGTTCCCTCGCCTACCGCTACTCACCCAAATCAGCTTCCACCTGGGCGTTCACTGAAATGCTTCACCACCACTCTCGTCGCGAATTTGTCCACGTCCTCTTTGTGTTCACACATCACTTTCATCTGATCGGGGTCCCGCGCAAGACGCTTCTGTCGATCGTCAGGGGTCAGAGGGGCAAGCAGGCGCGCAAGGAGCGGGGGTGGGGGTTGTTGCATCAGGTGCCCCTGGCAATGAACATGAAGTTGTGGCCGAGTGCGTATCACACGGCGCTCGTATGGGACGCGCTCGTGAGACTGTCGACTAGGGACGAGCAAGCGCGGCTATATGCGCTCCTATTGTCGCTCGTTCGACGGAGTCAACAGATCGACGAAGGTGCTGGTCCGGAACAGGCAGTACGAGTGGAGATTCCTGCAGACGCGTTCGACGCTGCACATTTCTCTCCGTTCGTGTCCCTGTGGTCGCGCTTGGGACGTGGACGAGGGCGTGGACTTGCCGATGCAGCGCAGGTGTTGCGCGACATGATGGAACTCGGGGTTAAGCCTACGCTCGTCCAATGGAGCATGGTTGCGCGGGGGTATGCGCAGCACGACGATGCGGAGGTTGCATTGCGGATATTGGATCGGATGGAGGAGGTGGAGCGTGGTAGCGTGAACGAGATGGAGATGGGGATGAGGTCAGGACCAGGATTGGAGACAGGCCCAGAGACGGAGTCAGGATCATCGGCAGCGACGGACATGAGAGCGGGCAGGGGCAGAGGAAGAGGAGACGACGATACAGCGGCACCATGGACACCCTCAGATGCGCTGCTTGGTCTGCACACGAACGTGTTGCGCGGGTTCGTCGTCGCGGAGGACCTGGAGCACGCATGCGATGTGGAGAGGAGGCTGGTGGAGCGGTTGAGGTATCGAGGCGGCGAGAGGGCGGCGACGGACGTGGTCGTGGCGATGTTGAGAGAACTTGAGGCGAGAGTCGGAGCGAGGGCAGGGAAGAGTAATCATTATCTGTGCCCGTTGCAGGCTATCGACGACTTGCCAGCAGCTTGTCTCTCTTAGACAGCTGGTCATATAACTTTACCCTACATGTTGATCATTGAGATACTATCCTAGCAGCTAAGTTACAAACGGTCACAAAACTTATACGATGGAGCCGAATCGCGAACGAGTAAGGAGAGTACATTACTTGAAAGTGCGCTACTGCGTCATGCTTTCTAGCGAGGATGGAAGTTGTACTAAGCACTAGAAGGAGTCCCCTGCAGAATGTGAAAGGAATCAGCTCCCAGCGCTGCGCGTTAGTCCTGATTCAGAATCCTTAAATCAGTAATGATGGGCTGGTTTGCAAGGACGATAAATAATGACATCATTTGACGAAGCCTCCGTAGACCATTCGCGTGTTATAATTGAAGGTTCGGCAGTCAGGTGGAGAAAAATATCGCATTAGTATTCCTTTTCGTCTGTCAGAGTCTGGGCAAATCCTCGGCTAACCTAGTTTCAGTCGGAACAGCGGGACATGTAGTATTACCTCTTTGACGCATCCAGATCAGTGACCGACATAGCCTATTGAAGTGGTCAAAGAAGTAAATTTGGATATGGTGCGTACTGATCTGTCCACCCGTCGGAAGGGCTAATATTCTCAATGAGTCTGGATCAAGTTGTATAGCCATCACCTCATGACTTTGTGGGTATGCTGACATGATGGGGTCCAGAAGTGGCACAGACTTGACTCAATGAGATCTAGCATGACGAGGCTGTGGCTTGAGCATAACTGTGAAGTTTCTGTGGCGCGGTTCAGCTAAACTATGCATGTGTTAGCGCCAACCGGAATATATTGAATAGCAGATATCATTAGGGGGTTTTTGCTTCTCAATAAGGTCTAGGTTTGTGGGTACCCATCAGCAATAAGTAATCCTGAGTCGGATGGAGAGCGAAAAAAAAAAAAACACTCGTATGGCCCTGCAAACAGATGGATCACTGGAGCTCGTACACGCGGCATCATAAGTTGCATGTCTCGGCACCACTAAGATTCTCGTTAACCGCCCCGATCGTCAGTAGAGTGTCGTCGTGGGAGCTCGTGTGCCTTAGCCTGATGAAGTGAGATGAGGAACGTTGAGCTGGACGTTGACTCAAAACAAAACACCAAGATATCTAGGTATGAAGGACTTTGGATTCGTACGCTCGCGTTTCAGCGCTCATGATGGCAGCAGAAGATCATTGTCCAAGGCAGAAGGCAGTCGAATTACTTATGTAAGTAATCCGGCGGTACCGCGGTCTAGTCAATCCTAAGCGATCCTAAGCGCTGGAGTGTTCGAGTCACTGCCTTTCCATCGACACGTTCTGAGATGCCACCATGCTGCGTGCGTCCGTACGCGTCTCTACCGCCCACCGACACGCATTATCTAAAGTTGTACCGCACCCGAAAACAACGAGAAATGTCTCAAATCTCTCCAGGCATACCATGTATCACCAATCCACACAGCACATCCCCAGAACACAATCTGGTCTGTCTCGAAACCAAGTAACTCCTCTCACGTCAACCACATCAACCAGAGTCGCTTGGTTTCATGCGACGAAGAGCAAGCATGTGATGTACCTACCCGTGCTTCTCAGCGTATTCAAGGTGACCCCACCGTGATGCCATCCAACAATCTTAATACTCAGCCCATCTCGACAGGTGTCTTCAACAATTGAAGTCGCCCGCACTGTAGGGCGAATAGCCCTGACTTTTGTTCCCCTCATCCTATTTAAAAATCGTTGGTCAAAAAAGATTATCAAGCACCAACATCACCTCCACCCGGGCATGCCCCCCGTTTCTGAGGAAAAGAAAGCTATGCTTCTTAAACGTATCCGTTCACGCACACTGTTTCTCAATATCCTCTTATTTATCCCCGCTGCGTTATTGTGGGTCGGCATCATGGCGAGCGCCGAGCAGACTCCCCTTACAGGACGGTATGTGCATTCTGGTGCCTGTGGCTTCGCCCTTCGTTAATCATCATGTAGCTGGCGACTTATTATTCTCTCACCTGAAGAAGAGGATGATATTGCTGCGCAACTCGTCGGTCCAAAGTGGTACCAAGCTGTCACCGACATCCTGTCCAATGAAGGATCCGACAAACTAATCCCTACTCATGATTGGCGTTATCACTGGGTACAGAGCACCTTGAAGCGGCTCGAGGATGCCATCCCCACTATGCAACTTGAACACGAGCTAAATGCACACTGGTTAGACGTTGGGCCAGACGAGCCACCATTACCACCACCCGCTCAATATCCTTTGAAACCGCGTCCACGTGGTACAGACCGTGTGAGGTCCTTTTGTGATATGTTGCGTGGCCACAAGTCAACATCTTCTGCGCATGTCATAGCTGGTCCTCCTTACTCGTTGCTGATCGCAGACAGGCCCGACGCAGCAAATGCCTTCTCGTATGGATTCGGACCTGATGGTGCCTGTGGAATTGTCGTTTATTCTGGGTTTCTCGACGAAATCCTTTCGAAGGCCGCCCCAGTGCAACGAAACGCCTCGGTGGCATCCCCACATCAAGAATCCTCATGGCTGTCATATCTGTTTGGCACTCTCTTCAGCATGCCGTCGACACATCCCACAGTCGCATCACATCATATTCCCACTGAGGAGCAGACTACAGAGCTTGCCATTCTTCTTGCCCATGAGGTCGCGCACTTGGTGCTATCTCATCACATCGAAACGTTGTCCTCGGGTACCATCATCATGCCAGCGATCGTATCTATGGTTGCAGATGTGGGTAGGACGCTCCTGTTTCCGGTGACTATGCTTTTTGGACCCTTCTTCAATGATGCCATAGCACAGTTGGGCAGAGTGGGCTCCGGGCACCTCACTGAGCTTGGAGAATATTGCACGAGCGTAAAACAGGAGATCGAAGCAGACATTGTTTCTGCGAGACTCCTCGCTTATTCAGGGTTCGATGCCCGTAAAGCGGTCGAATTTTGGGAAAGCAGACAAGATGCTCCTAAATCGGGTCAATGTTCTTCAGCCAAGTGCAAGTGTTCTGACACACCTTCAGACTCTTGGAGCCCTGCTAGGCCAATTATGGGAGCCTCTCATCCTGTCCACGAAGAACGGATTGAAAGGCTAAAAAGCGAACTTGTGAGATGGGAACTAGAGAAGAGGGTCGCGGTGCGGATGAGAGTTGAGGGAAAGTTGTCGGAACGCCGGAACGTCTTTTGGGGGCTCTTCTGATGATTCGCGAGTTCCAATCGGCCAGGACTTCCAGGATCTGAATTTATATCGTTCTCTACGAAACGCTATCTCAAACACCTATTTATACCTCTGACACGCTTGATCTTATTGTACTGTAGCTCTGTTGATAGTCGTATATCTCACTCCTGTTGCTCTCCAAATACCGTCATACGGCGCGATTCGAGCATTCTGACGAGTTGATGGCTCAAGCGCTCACTAGCTGGCCCATCGGCAAAACGTGTGCGCCTTTTTCTACAATGACACAGTGGGCTGATTCAAGCAACCAGGTTGAAACTCAGCCTGACGGTGGGCCGTTAACTCATGATTACTGGTTTCATGATATGATCTTGAAACTTGAACATTGGTCCAGACAGTACAGCCCTTCTACGAGAAGCGGATGCGACGGTATTTCTTTACCTCGTGCCTCCTGGGACCCCACCTTATTTCCTCTGCCAGTGTGCCCCTTGGGCGGTGGTAAGGGTCCCGGCGCAGTGGCCGAAGGCCCAGCCACGCACAAGTCCTAGCTCACCACCACCACCACTCCGAGTTGTTGCACGGCGCATCCCGCCTCCCAGCCTAGTCCACCTTCCGGTTGTCCAGGAGAGCAGAAATTTCGAAACGCGCTTTCCGCGCTATATTGAAAACAGCTGCAAGTATAGAGCGGAGCCTAGCAAGCCGTCGGACCGCGTTGATCAGAGTCCCGGGCAACATGTGACACCTCCTCGAGAAGGTGGCAGTGACCCAATTTTGACATGAACTAACTGGGGCCGATTGCCAGCACAAAGCGGTCCTCTCTTGACTGTGTTTCCCATCGATCCTTCATGGCGGTGGGTTTGACTGGGCTCGACGATCTGTCTCGCAACCGCAATGCCTATGCACTTTCATTATCTGCGTCCATGGGCTCCATATTCTACGGCTGGGATATCGGGTTAATCGGAGGCATACTGTCCTTCCCCTCGTTTCAGGAATACTTTGGAATTAACCACATGTCTGCTATCGCGCGGGCCAACCTGGATGGCAATATCGTTTCGATCCTTCAAGCTGGATGTTTGTGAGTGACTGTACTCCCTCCCCCCTTGCTGTGAGGTCCTTACGTTCTTGTCAGCTTTGGGGCGTTGTCTACAGTCTACATTTCCGCTGTGTTTGGCCGCAAGAGACCACTTATAGTCGCTGGGCTGATATACCTCATCGGGAGCATCATTCAGACCGTATCAGGAATTGGAAGCAGCCAAAAAGTGGCATTGCGGGTGCTCTACTTTAGCCGATTCTTGGGTGGTTTCGGTCTGGGAATGTCCACCGCCATGATCCCTTCGTATGTGTCAGAGTGCACGCCGAAAGCGATTCGTGGTCGGTGTACTGGTCTCATCCAAGTGACAAATAACATTGGCATAATGCTGAGTTGTGAGCATCGCCTTGTCCAAATTATTTCCTTGCGACCCTGATTGGGGGTACTTTACAAGTCTGGGTGAACTACAGCTCGTCCCTCAACGTGTCACCCGGACAAATGCAATGGCGGATGCCGTTCGCAGTCCAGGTTGTTCCTGGGGTCTTATTCGTCCTCCTCATGTTTTTTCAGCCGGAATCACCGCGCTGGTTAGTTGAGCAGCAACGCTACGATGAAGCAGCAAAGAGTCTGGCGTACACGACACGAAATTCTGTCAACGACGAGGAGGTCATTGTGATCCTCGAAGATATTAAAGCAGATCTTGCTGGAAAGCAGAAGATGTCGATCTGGAAGCAATTCCGCATGATGGGCGAGTCCAGGGTCACGGCTCTTCGATCTTTCATCCCATCACTCGTCATGTTGTGCCAACAGTGGACTGGGACGAACTCCATTAACTACTTCAGCCCGGAAATATTTGCGGGACTAGGCATCACCGGCACCAACTCTGGACTGTTCGCCACTGGCGTCTACGGTGCAGTTAAAGTGGTCGCTGTCACGATCGCAGTGGTCTTTGGGGTAGAAAGACTGGGACGGAAGTTATGCCTTCTTATCGGCGGGTTGGGCCAAGGACTGATGATGTTCTGGATTGGAGGATACAGCGCCATTCACCCTCAGGAAACCATCGTCCCTGCAAGTTACGTCTCGATCGTCGCCGTCTACCTTTATGCCGTCTTCTACAGCGTCGGGTGGGGACCCAACCCGTGGATCATCGCAGGAGAAGTTGCACCCAACCACGTACGGACGGCCGCCATGTCGCTCGCCATCGGAGTGAACTGGTTATTTTCGTTTACGATTTCACGCGTGACGCCTAACATGCTCGAGGAGATCACGTATGGAACGTTTGTGCTGTTTGGCGTGTGCTGCGTGCTCATGTCCGCGTGGGTGTACTTTTGTTTGCCGGAAACGAAGGGGTATGCATTGGAGGATATTCGGTTCTTGTTTGAGAAGGACATGGTGGTGAGGGCGCTGGAAGATGCACCTGGCGGGCGCATCTTCTTGGGTGAACGGAGATCAATTCCTGTGGCAGATATGAAAAATGCACTCATCGAGGGCACGGTGGAGAAGTCTGTGGAGGAAAAGCTGGCCGGGGGGTTGCAGTGACTATTGACGGGAACTTACACGCGTACGGAGATCTAATCACGATTCACATCACTCCATGTCCAAGTCATATTATGGTCCTCTGTAACTTATCAATTCAAATCAGGTTACGACTTTGAAATGTTTTCCGCGTCCATGGAATCGGTTTTTCTATCTACTAACTGCCACTTCAGGGAACGTACATCTGCCGCACAGGAGCCTGCAGTGCGCGCCCCCTTCGCTCTCTGTCTTTAATTCCCATCCCCTCGTTCGTTATGTTGGGTCAAGAATGGACTGGGACGAACTCCATCAACTACTTCAGCCCAGAAATATTTGCGGGATTGAGTATCACCAGTACCAACTGTTCACTACTGGCATCCACAGTGCAGTTAATGTTCTCCGGCACGATCACAGTGATCTTTGAGGTAGAAGAAAGCTATGCCTCCTGATCGGTAGGATGGACCAAGGATTGATGATGTTTTAGGAGATACAGCCATATTCACCTTCAGAAAACGGTCGTTCCTGCAGGCCACGTCTGGATCGTTGCCGTTTATCCTTACGGTATCATCTTGGATATCGGGTGGGGACCCACTCCGTAGGTCATCGCCGGAGAAGTTGCGCCCAATCACGTGCGGACGCCGGCCGCCATGTCGCTTGCCCTCAGGACGATTGGCTTTGCTCATTCACAATCTCGGATGTGACGTCCAGCATATCCGAGGAGATCAAGTACGGAAAGCGTGTGTTGTGTGTTCATGTCCGTGTGGGTGTATTTTTTTTGCCGGAGACGAAGGGGGTACGCTTTAGAAGACATACGGTTCTTGTCCGAGATGGACATGATGGCGAGGGTGCTGGAAGATGCACCTGGCGGGCGAAAATCGACGCCTGTAGTGGATACGAGGAAGGCTTCTACTGAGGTCATGATGGAACAATTTGCAGACGAAAAGACGAGTGTGAGGAAAAAGCGGGGGCTCGCGCAAGTGGCGTAACGCAACGTTGAGTCATAGATCCAAGCTAGATATACTACCACCACCACGAATTCGAATTCGAATCTACCAACTTCTTTGCTAGATGTCTTCTTTCCTGCGCAATTGGTTCTCTCCCGACACCGCAGCGCCTCCGCCCGTATTCACAGGAACTGCCATCCCAGGTTCATTTGCATGGCAGGAGGAGGACGACGAAGAAGACGGATCGAGCACAGCAGGCGAAGATGACATCCCACCCGCGTTCCCAGCCCTGAACAGCGCGCAGCGCGCCCCTTCGTCCTCCACACCAAGTACATCCACCCAGCCTTCCCAGATTCCTACGATCCTAAGCGATGATGCACAGTTGATGCCCCCACCGCCCCTCCCTGACTTGGCTAGTAGACAACCTGGGGTCCTACGGGTGCCACGGTCGCAGGTCGCATCGTCGTCGTCCTTGCTAGCACCGATGGCCACTACGGAACGGCCGAAGAAGCTCTCGAGGAAGGTAGCGCTTGCACCCGGGCGCGGGCCGTTGGACTGGGCGAGCCTCAAGTCGTCTGGACAAGATCTGAGAGTACGTTCGTCCTCATTTGATTTTTCTTCTCCTTCCATTCTGCACCAACGCATGCCCTTCCTTTACGCAATTCATCCTGACGGGCAATTTAGGGTGTAGAGACGCTGCTGCGCGTCTCACCGTCTGTGCTTAAGACCCACAACAAGAAGGAGGATGCCTGGACGGCCATCAACGGCAAGGTGTACAACATGACGCCATATCTTCCATATCATCCTGGTGGTGAGAAGGAACTCATGCGCGTCGCAGGGAGAGATGGCACCAAGTTATTCTGTGAGATTCGCATCGATCCATTTCCCCATCCTGCGCAATTCTGACTTTTACTTTTACTTTGCTTTGCTTGATGCGGCTAACATTTCAAGCACTGACGCACGCGTGGGTGAACGTGGATTTCATGCTCGATGCATGTCTGGTTGGGTTTCTCGTCTCGGAATCATACACATCATAGAATCGATGCTTTTGCAACCATTTCCACGGTTTACTGATTCCAATTAAACCTTTCGTGACTAGACTGTAACCGGACTATTCATGACCAGTTGATCGTAATGATACCCAACCCCTTTGAACATACGCCGAACAGACGTTAACGCTCATACTCTTCTCTGTCATGGCCTTCAAGAAGACGATAGAAGCTGTGCTTTCTCATATCAACGGTTGCAGAGCCACCCTTGGTCATCTATCGTTCTTGATCGCGGCGCAGATTTTTATTCACCGTCCTATATCAATGTTACTCAGCGGGTTATACGGCTGATCAAGAATCCTGTACATCCCAACCGACGGGAACGGTGATGGGCACGCAAATCACTTAGCAGAACCCGAAAAGCTAACCACAAGCCTAGCCCCACAACTTCTTCATCCCCCTCTCCCGTCGCAACGATACCTTCCGCTGTGTAATTTGAAAGAAATAAAAAAGCGAACACGTGTCGCAGCCACACTTCGCCATCATTAATTGGAAACCACCTCCAGGAAGTTGATGTCACCAGTGGCGCTGATCCGGAGAACTGATATCCCTGAAACTTCAGTTCCGTTGAAGAAGGTTCATAACTTTACACCCACGATCGATCCTGAGATCAAAGAAATTTGATCTGGGGCAGCTTGCTCTGATCTGGGACGAATGGCTGTGCGTGTGCAAATGGACTACAGCATCTAAAAGGAGTCATATTTTCGTTGAAAGGTCGCACACTGTCCTCTGGCCAACGCTGGCCTCGTGATAGTTACTTCAGAGACCAAATATACACTATCCACCGAGAACTCGACGTTGATGAGAGCCAGTTCGGTCCTTGCCGCATCAACAAGCGATAACCCTGGTTCCAAAGGGACCGGACTCCGCGCAACTCAGCCCAGCGCAGATTAACGCTGATGGACCCATGTCGGATGCAATATTGATGCCGCACGGGCGTCCGGATCCATCGGCCTTCTCCAAGATGGAGCTAGGACACGGCGATCTGAGGTACAAGATCCAACGTAACCCTCAAAATGGCACGGCATGTCTGGAAAGTGTCATTATCGACCGGAAAATACTGTCAAGTCTGAATGAGATAGGAGGAAGAGAATCGATAAGATAAATGATGTGCACCAACCAGGCATTTGCGACAGATGTGCAAATGGGCCCCTTGACCCTTGACCCTGGGTTGTAAACGAGTTTGAAAGATTTTACCATCTGATGCAGCAGTGTGGCTCGGGGTCAGCGCGGAAAGCCCTGCGCTCTGTGATTGGTTGGAAAAGCGTCCACGTCAATCTAGGATTCACCCATCGCCGACATCCATCGGGGACCCAACTCAATCGCGTTTAGAGAATCCTGATGCGTATTTATTGTGGTTTGTGATCTTACGGGACGTGGATGATGATGCATACCACGGCGTTGGACCTTTGGTCACGCCCTGAGGGCAACTCTTCACAGAGGATCTGTCAAGGACTATGAACGACGAACTGGGGTGGGGGCGTAAGATGTCAAAGGTACCCTGTACCTTGAAACGAAGAAAGATACATTGAAGGCACGCAGTAATAAAATCTAAACATGACCGAACTTGGAACTTGGAGTAGCTTGTGCCACTGAGTATGTCTCCGAACAGCGTGATTCTAGATCTGCGACATTAAAATGCGTAAATAAGATATATGAGAAGCTAGCGCGGTAAACGTTGGATGCAAAAAAACTCATCGCCCAACTCAACACATGCCTCCTCGAATCGCTTGATCGAAATCCAAGCAAAACAGCGCCAGTCGCAATAACGGTTCCCCGTCCCGCAGGACGGCCGTCTCTAACTCCTCGCTCAGGCTGTCCTGCGAGATCTTGAACTGCAAGAGCTGAGAAAAGGCGCGCAGCGTTAGCGCGTGTTCACCCAGCGGACGCTGTGCCCCGTTCATAGTAGTAGAAGGCACGTGACCGCGCAGCGCGTCATCGAACACGACGGTCGCTTTGGCCAGGCGGAGGAAGTGGTCGCCGTCGCGTTCGATGGCACCAAGGAGTACATCATCACGTACGCAGCTCTGGTTCTCCAACCACGTCGCGAACCGGGTGCAGACCGAGATGGGCTTCTAGGAAAGGGTGAGTATCAGTCACCGATTGTACGCGTCAGGGAGACCTTGGTCAGTCCGTACTCACATCGAGGACCCCGACTGCTGGTCGTCGCTTGATCAAGGCTTTCGACGTAAGGACGGCGGGGTCCACGGCTGGATTATCCGCCGTGAACGTGAATGACAAGGGAACATCGAGACTGCTGGGCGATGGGCTCGTAGACGTCGAGGGAACCGGAGCTGGATCGCTTGGATCCTAGGAATTCAACGATCGACGATCGAAGGGCGGCAGTGCATACCTGGCGGGGACGCGGCCCCAGCACCGTTCGACGACGGGCGGTTGAGAATGGACTTGGGCTTGGGCCTGTTCACGCGCGCAGCTGGGGAGCGAACTGTGTGTGCATCAATGACGAGGCAGTTTTTCGATGAGACTTACCGCCGTTTTTCAGTCGATTTTGAACGTGTCTGGAGCTAAAAAATGGGTCGTTGTATGTCGTTGAAGGTGACATCCGAGCATCTACATGGAGGGCGGTGACGATCGTTGACTGTCGACGGTCGACGACGATTCGGATAAAACTCACTGAACGTTGCATGACTCCCGGTGGTCTTCCGTGCTGTTTGTTTTCTTCTGGGCTTCTCAGACATGCCAAACAACTTGAACTCCTCCACGCTTCGGTGAAAAGCAAAGTATTAGACCAAATGCAGAACTAATATATGAGCGACTTCTAACTCCGTTTAGACGAGGAACCCGTGGCGCAGTGGTAGCGCGTATGATTCCAGTTGAGGAAATCCATAAGGTCATCCGTTCAATCCGGGTCGGGTTCACTTTTTCACTTTTTTAATGGCTCTGGAGCCTCTTCCATTAGTTGAAGATACGTCTGAGACTGGAAAGGTAAAGTTAAACATAGGTGTGTACGATCGGCGAGCATGGTAGTACAATAGATTCGTGCTAGATATTAGGAGTACTGAAATCGTCGACGGTGTCATGGATACGACGTGGTAAAAATAATGGGTCCATAAAAAATGAGGCGCCTGTCCGTCTATTTTCGCGAAAAAAACGAGAATCTCTTCTTTGGAGATGGGCCTCCCGGGACAGGGCTACTCCCAGACAAACTCTCCATACCAACAGACGACGACGCAGGGCTGTATTCTCCAGAACTATCCCGATGCCTCTTCCGCATGTAGAAAAGCAGCGAGTGACTGGGTCGAGGGCCTTTGGAGCTCTGTGATGGCCGAGGGGTAGTTGGGGTACTAGAACGGGAAAATGACGACGAATCCGGCGTCAGTTGCTGTAAAGAGGGTCGGTGCATGTGGACGGAAGAAGGTAATGATGGAGAGTGGAGCGAATAATGTGACCACGACGGTTCGACCGACAGCGGCGGTAGGGCGAATGACGTGTACGGGCCCGTATCGGATTCCTCGGACGGCCGAGCAAAGCCCAATGGTTCCGGTGGGGGAGCAACCTCCATAGGTTTCATCTCCCTCGGTTTGATGAAGAACTCCCGATCCGGGAGAGAGAATTTATCGTGGATACGGTCAAGTTCCCCGAGGAGATTGACAGCATAATCTGGCACGTGAACAGCATCCTTATCCAAGTCCGCGAGTATTTCGGAGCGTGTGCGGGAGGTCGTGACATGGCTGATTATGGTGGCCATGCCAACGTTAGTCTCTTCACCCATGCCCTGCGACGACGAGCTTTCGGATGCGAGGGATAATGGTGGTGTGGAAGGTCGTGCAAATAAACGGCCTTCGGGACCGTCAAAGTGGGCTTCCCTTGTTAAGCGAGAACTACGCGAGGAAACCGAGCGGTCGGTGACGGAATGCGATTTAGGGCTGTGGTTCTCTGTACTTTTCACGGGCGGGGGCGCGTCGGAGGGAGAATTAGTTGGGCGGGGTTTGCGAGGGCGTTTGACTGGGTTGAATGCTTCAGCAGCCATGGATGGAGGACGTGCGTGTTTCGTCGTGAGACGTCGCAAAGGAGGAGTGATGGACGATGGCCGGAGGCGAAGGGGAGAGATGTCGCTCATTGTCATTCGACGTGGGAATGGCTGGTCAAGAGCGAGCCTACACTTAAGATCAAGGCCGAATGAAGTCCTCGTGGGAGAGTAATCAAGAAAGCGAGCAAGATTAGCACCCCGTTTCGCCTCGTTGTGGAGGGCAAGGGATGAGGCATGATTCTCATCCTTGTTGGAGCTTTGGTCCTCCGGCTCTTGATCCGCCTGCAATCGCATCAGAAGCCGAGTCAAGACCTCCACCTCCTCGTCTACCACCGACTGCCGTTTCTCTACCATCCAGCGTTCTCGCTGGAGTGCGGTATACGTGTCCGGCTCGATGTCTCTCTCCATAAGGGCTAGCTTGAGCTTTGCAACACGTTCTCGCGACTCTCTAGCACGTGTACTCAGGGCTGCGGTGGCCTGCTGCAGAGAAGAGATCTGGAGTTCGAGGGGAGAACGTTCTTCTTCAGAATTCTTCAGTGCACTCGCAAGGGCTTGTTCCGCGACGGAGTAGCGGTAACTGCGAGAACTCGCCTCGCTGGCAGATCCGCATGGGGATTCCACACTTGTTGGGTAATAGTAGGTAGTAGGATTCGGCACTCCAAATGTGAGGCTGGTGTTGGGCGTGCTGACCAAATGCTCAGTGTAGATCGGGGTCTGGGTAGGGGAAGGACACACTAGAGGGAGCGGGCAGTCATGGGCGAAGATACGATAATAATATCATTTGGAGTTAAAGTCATGTTCGTACGCTCCTAAGCAACGGGCTGTATGTCAGCAAACCGGGCTATATGACAAAAAGCCATACGTGGAGGACCGCTCCTGCTATCGGACGCCGAACAGTGTCGATTCGCAGGGGCGGTGGTCGTGGGTATCGGTGACAGCTGGGTGTTGACGATGTTGGTGGTCCATCGAGAAGCCGGTCTACCCGGTCAACAATCTTTCGACCGATCATAAGCAATATATATAAAGCAGAGGGGGAAAAGATGACAAGAAAGGACAGAAGATAGTTGGAAGAGAGAAGAGAGATTTTTCTACGGAACAGGGTCGAATATGACCGCAGTTGCACGGAACGTTCGGCGCGCCGATGGTACCAAGTCTAATTAGTATTCAGACTACTGTAATACGCGCTTCAACTTCAACTCATAGTCTAGCCCACATGATAGAAAAAAAAACGAACGTGTTGCATGGCATGGGTGCATGGGGTATATCAACATGTGATCGCTGCTGACAGAACCTCCCCCTCAACCTGTCCCACGAATGTTCAACCGTTCCATCTCAGTACCGCTCCGTAGCAACAAATCAGGATCGTCCAAGCATGAGCTCCCTCAAACCTTTGCCGAGCTGTTTCACCTTCTTCTTCACGTTCATCCTCCGCGACGGGCTGGTCTCTTGAAAGTGATACCCACCCGGCTCGTCTGGCGCATTCTCTCGTCGCCACCGCGCCAGATTTATCCGTAGCTCCATTTCTCCGCTCAGCGAAAATCCAGAGCCCGGTTTTGGTGGCGTCGCCTGTCCAGGCAAGACCATCGACATGGGGCGCAACTCCCGCGCATACGGGAGACCCGATCGATCACCGCAGTCAAGTGACTTGGTCCCCCGTGGCGCGTAATCAGCATGCGATGAGATCGGGGAGGGGGTACGAGGAGCGGTGATGGAGAAGACGGGACTCGTTGGACGTGACATGTCCTTGCGAATCGCAGAGTAATACGGCCGATTCGGATGTCCCAACCGAACGGGGGGTGAATCGTGATCTTGCAAACTTGGTGTCAGCGATAGCACATGTGACTGTCGTGCTTCCATTGTCGATGTTGGATATATATCCATGCTCTCCCGTAGTGGGGAACGAGAACGATACACCGAGGATCCACGCTTCAGTGACGTCAGATTTTTCGTCCTACGCAACCCACATTTAGGAGAGGAGTGTGACGAAGAGACAGACTGCGTTGAGTGCATTCGCCTGCTGTCCGATATGTCCAGTGAGCCGGTACTTCGCGGCGTACCCGATGCATCCATCAGCACAGAAGGTGCAGAGTCCATGGCTTGGGTAGCAATGTTGGCGCGGTCTGGCTCTGCAGAAGTTGACCAACGGGATGATGAACGAAAAAAGCGCTTGGTCGAGGGGTAGACACAGACGGCTGGAAGTCTCCTCCATTGGGGCCTCGGGTTTCTCCTCAGCTCCTGATCTTCGGAATGACGCTTAGACAAATCCATTTCCCGCTCGGGCGTGCCGTTCGGAAAGGAACAAGTCGGAAGCGGTGGCTACACAACACGAGAAGAGCACAGATCAGTACATTTTTTGCCGTTCTGGGACGGAGCCATGGATTAAGGAGAAGTAGGATATAAGTACCGTTATCGAGGTTGCTGGAACTCGACGCACGCCACCACCATCGACCGTGTCCTTCTGAACGTTGAGGGAGCTCGTAGATGCGACGGGGAAGGATTGAACCATGTCACCCCCAACGTTACGTGGGTCCGCACGGCGGTTGTCTTGACACACATCAACATCATGGTGAAAGGCCTCCTGGAGTGTCGTAATATCAGGCACGCCCTTGGCAGGGTGATTCAACAATGTTGGCTCGCTCTGCGGCGCGTGAGAAGGGATGCTTGAAGCCCTACAGTCTGCAGTCGTTTTCCTCCGGGGGCGCTGTTTGGCCTTGTTCTTGTTCGCCGCTGGGACTGCCCTGGATGGTGCACTCAGCCGGCGCGGCCGAGGCAGGTTCGCCTCGAACTGTTTCGTCGCCTCTACTGACGTCCATTTGCACCACAGGCAAAGGGGGATCCACGCATTTGCGAAACCACACTGGGCACATAGGAACAACGGGCGATTTGGACAGAGACGGAGCGTAGGGAGCGAATCCGACGGGGTCAGGTGCTAAGCCAGCGCAACCTCGTCAGATTGATTCGCCCTATCGACCGATAAAGAACAAGGAGAGTATAGCGACCTACAGGCTTATTTCTTTTCCATTGTCTCTGCATGTATCGCCGCGGGGCAACTGAGGTATCTTGACCGTTGCTAGCGCAGTCGCCCATAGCTGGCGTGAATACGGCGGTTCGGCGGGACAAAGGGAACGAGAACGCAAGGATTCCGGACCAGCCAGAATAAAAAGCGGAGTATTGGGCACGAGGGAAGGGCCAGATTCGCGAGTTCTGCGGAAGCCAGTCCAAAACGCAAGTAAGTTGACAAATGGATATGGAGCGATCAAAAATGAGCACAGACATATCGATCACAAGGCACGCGACAGTCAATATCCAGCTGTCCGTTTCTAGCACGCGCACTACGCGTGCTAGAGGGTCAAGACAGCCGTCGTGGCCAGGAAAGAGAATACTAGAAACCGGCGTGTAAATACACTAGACACGTTGCAACATCGAACCTTCGAACACGCGGTCTGAGCAGGACACCCTGGACGCCATCCTCCTCGGGCCTTACTATTATAGTGAGAACGTTCACGCGGACTGGCGGTGCGACCCACCGGGACAGCTAATTACTTCAAAAAAATGTTGGTGGTCGCTACAAGACGTGTGATATAAGATATGCTATAGGAAAAGCAGTGCCACGTAAAACTACAGCATTGGGGAGGAATGCACATCTAAGGGTCAGGACACGTAAAAATTCATAAAGCTCGCCATGTATTATACGAAAACTGCAATGGCGCCCCTCTTCTCATCCATCGTCCATCGACCGTCCATCAGCAGGCTAAGATGGACTTCACCACATCCACTGACCGGACATATCCATTCGTGCTCGGCTTCTACCACAGGAACCTTCATCTTCCCTTTGCCTTTGCGATTACCCCGGTGGGTTGCCTGACCTCTGGCACGAGCACTGCGGCGCCCACTCGAGAGTGTGGATGGCAGTGGGTGGGAAGACGAGGTGGATGACCCTGACGCCCCGTGACGCGGGCGTAGCCGTGTCCGCATTGAATAATCAGAGCCACCAGTCATGAAATCGTGAACAGGTAACGAAGGGTAGTCCACCGACGCTGTGTTTGTCTTCATGCTGCTTGACCCAGCTGTATCAGGAGTCGATGGAGCGGGGTCCATCAGCTTTTCAACGCATTTTCCATCCAAGAGATGGCCACAGCGCAAACCCCACAACTTCCGTTTGGCACGATCCTCACCGACGTCAGACGCTCCAAGGATGAGAGGGTCACGGCAAGAAGCGCATACAAGGGTAACATCGCATGGCCGACTCCTGCTACCGCTCGCCCAACGAGATGGAGAACTGAGATCCTCATCGGCGACAGAAGGGGACGATGAGGAAGAAAAATCGTGCGTGAAACCAGGCTGTGGTCGATCCGGATGGGTATAATCCGGTTTATAATCGGGTTCGGCTTGGTTATCACGATCACGTTGTTTGAACGCTCGTTCTATTTGACTTCTCACTCTGCGAGCGCCAAATGGGTTGTCACCGTCTCCCCAAAACGCCATGTCGCCTAGTCCGTCCAAAAATTCTTCATCCTCGCCTTCAACACCCAATGGATCCCACCGTAAAACGAATGAACCAGAAACACCCCAGCTATTACGGCGTTCAATCCGATGGGCTGTGTCGTGAGGGCCGATGATGTGACGTACGCCGGCCAGCAATGCGCCACCGAAGCCCATAGTTGGGACGTGATGAGATGGAGCGGCAGCGAGAGCTGGTTGTTCCATAGGGGGTCGCAAATCAGCTTCAAATGGGAAAGGATCCTCGTTAGGGATAATAGGTCCAGGTGATGGCGATGGATGCGGTCGCAATGTTAGGAATCTCTGAGGAATCCGCGGCACCGGCGGTATGCTATCGACTTGTAGAGGGGGTGGAGGAGAAAATAGGCGTTCTCTTCTGACTTTTGCGCATGTTAACTGGGGTACTACAGACAAAATATGGATCCTACCAAGTGGTGGCCGTGCTGGGTTGTGGCGAATGAATTGAATTTCGTTGTCATCCTCATTGTCGGTGACGTGGATGACCTCCCTGTCCACTGAAACGGCTCTGCCATCCTCTGCGACACGCCGCCTTTGGCTGGGGCGCACTGAAGAACCGACATAAACGATGTCATCCGCTTCGAAAGCATCAACGTCAATGATATCTGGAGACTGAGGAAGATGGTGTTCTGGGATGACTGGAACATGAGAATCCATGGTAGACACCAGGGGCTTGAATGAACTCGTCGTCGACGTTGGAGTCCACCACACAAGGCATTGACGAAAGGCTTATAAATGACGTTATGTAATCATATGTGCACAGACCATTACCAAACTCGGCCATACACCCGTGACCTATAAATTTTGCTCATCCACCTAAAACTTTCTTCCTCATCCTGAGCTCAAATGTAAGTTCTTACTTCCTTTGATTCACTGCTTTTTCTTCGGATGACTTTATTCTCTTCCCCGTCCTATACGACCATGCCGAGGAACAGAGTAGTTCGTTCGCAACGAACAGCGCTCTCCGGAGCGAGTGTACTTGCCAGTGCCATTTTGTCTGACCTTCTACTGTCGTCTTGTCTTTGAAACATTTGTCATTGACTAATGCTCTATTCATCTAGATAATGCTTCATGACTACTGGCTTGCTGGCTGACGCATACCCTGAATCGGTGGGTCTTTATCTCCATTGTATGCTATTTCGCTGCGCCACCTGGTATGATGAAGTATTCCGTTTATTCGCAGTTTCCACTCTAGCGCCCTCCAGTTGGAGTACTCCCCCAGCGCGGAACGCTTATAATCCCCCTCGAGCCGTGTGAACCCAAAAGCATGTGCCGAGTGTGGGCCACCTTGTGGTGCGCTGAGCGGGAAGCGGGGGTCGGCGCAATGAGGGTTGCCGAGGACCTTCCTTTGGATGTCTGATCCATATTGGCGCAGCGAGCAATCTGTTGCTGAACGTTTCGCTAATCAACACTCACAGATGTTAGTTGTGCGGTATAATAATACAATTTGTTTCTCCTCTCATGTGTGGGGCTTGAAATATCAGCGATAGCAATCTGATTACCATCTTATTTCTGGGTGAGGCAAATGGGTGTTGATAAATAACTCGGGGCAAAGCGTACCCCGTTGTGAGCATGTCCATTGATTCGTGACCGCGTTGACGTTACAATGAAGGGGTAAAGCCAGCAAGCCTCAAGCTTAAGCTTTAGTATACAATGGATGGAAGCATCTCAAGTTGAATGACGGGCACACTTGGTGTTCGGTGTGTAAATGAGAATCAAGCGCAAAAGATGGCTGTCTTGAAACATAACTACAATGACTACAGGTACTTGCTAGTTGACAAACGATGACTCGGAAGCCTACAAGGCGATGCGGTGCGCACTCGAGGTCAGAGTGGTCCTCAGCATCGAAACCATTGAATCTGACGGCTCGTTGCCACGGCAGGTAGGCTACCAACAAAGACATCTCCAACGCTCAAATCACAATGTTAGCACTTCCGCAGGACTCGACAGATCGTAAGGGTGCGGGCGTACCATCCGCGAATTCATCAAGGACAAGTCTAACGATCCAACGTCTTCTAGTACACCTCCAAGCTGAAGACGAACGGAGGGAAAGTCTACGCGCGCAGGGCAATCGACAAGTTTCTTAAAGAGTGCGGCCCAGGCTGGGTTACATTGACCTGAACCTCGTCCATGGCCCTCTCGGGGGACCATAACTACGGTGGGAAAGCTAGGAAGCTATCATGGAGGTCCAGAAGGTAGGGAAGGCTGATGAACATCGAGATAAGCAAGTTTGGCATGCGACACATGATTGAATTGCTAGCTAAAGGCTCACCTGACCCGGCAGTGAGTCAAGTGCGTCCCCTACATACCTGGAAACGGATGCATAGACCCCGTCCACCGCACCGGCGAAACACGCAGGTCGACCCGCATCCGTTCATGATGCGGACGGCATCGTAGAGTATTGCAGGAGACGGGGCATTCTGTTCGAGGCATGGGCGCCGCTGTTCGAGGCGCAGTTTGACCGTCCCGCC
This sequence comes from Leccinellum albellum, assembly GCA_038090015.1. Taxonomy (NCBI): domain Eukaryota; kingdom Fungi; phylum Basidiomycota; class Agaricomycetes; order Boletales; family Boletaceae; genus Leccinellum; species Leccinellum albellum. The sequence continues at coordinate 45,723 of JBBPLX010000001.1, forward strand.
TTAGTGGCACTCGCACAAAAATATACCAGAGAACCCGCTCGGGTTCTAATATTCACTGCAAAAGGTAAGAGCTAAAAGCATACTGCCTTGGCCGTAGTTTACGCAGTTCGTGCAGGGATATGTCCCCTTGCCCGAATCATCACAGAAAAAAAGGAACACCTCAAATGCGCAGATATTCGGCCTCGAGTTGCAGGAAGAATACTTAGATTTTCTAGATAAAGGTTGGTTAAGATTTTTCTTGCAAGACTCTGACCGAGACTATACCAGCACCAGTGACTGACGGGGATCCGACGGACTGCCCATAGGATTTGGGGGGAGAGCCGCCACTGATCAGGACGATCAGTAGCATGGCCAAGACGACCTGTTACCTTGCCAATCAGTGAACCTAACCTTGTGTCTATTTGAATTCAACTCGGCGAACTCCAAAATTTCACGTTTCACATTCTTTGGCCCTGCCAGTGTAGCAAATCTTCTCATGCGCAAAATTTGTTTCAGAGAGTGCGCAAGTACGACCCTTTGTTGAATTGAATACAAAGGGCCAGGGTGAAGTTGCATGCAAACTAGTGGCCCCGGGCTCACGCGGCGATGTTTGTCAGAATTGTCATACGGAGATATATGTATCGTTGTCGGGTGGCGTGATAGGCGAAGATCGTGGGCGTTGATTGGATGGCCACACGGTCCTCCGAGTCATCTCGTCGTGGTCACCATCTGTAACGTTATTTCTTCGCGCATTCCCGCAAGCTAACGAGTTCTTAATTCTGATCGGACTATACATGATGACGGAATAAGGAAATTCGGCCATTCAGCGCTGTGGTATGTCCCAATGAAGTCAACTGGACCCATTCCTCAGTTTACAAGCCATGAGTGATTGGTCGTAATATGTTATAAATGCCAGCATCTTCTGTTCAACGATTACTGGTCTTGCGTCTCCCGTTTCCCAAAACCCCACTGGGAAAGATGAGCGGAACACATTAGGTCAGACAGCCCGCCCAGAATTTGAATGATCATGTCACACGTAGCATGCCTGAATCACTGCCCCGCGTGCGATCTGATGCTTCTATGACGTGTAATGGACAAGGTAATGGCGTAGAATATTCTGCACGGAGCTACCGCTGCACGGGAAACATGAAAATTATCTAGTGTCAAATTTACGAATCACGATTAGGGGGCTTTAGTACCAGAGCATGAGCTAACAGAAAACTGCTGACTTAGGTTAGGACGGGGATCTAGTGCGATTAACGGAACGCTCAATAAGCAGCGGGGTCAACCTTCCCGATTATACTTGACGAAGCGGATGGTTCTCTTGCGCCTTGCCGTGCTCTGTGACATGATCAAATATGTTGATACGTGAACGGAACGAAGGGACAGTCGTTATAGGATAGGATTGATTGATTGACTTGAATGCTCTCGCCATGTTGCGTGTTGGGATTCCGATCCATGTATAATATGAGAGTAACGGAAAAGTGGAATGCCATGAACTTGTGAAGACCATGTGTCTGCACTCATAGTCAGTTCCCTAATAGAAAGCATGGAGCAGTGTGAACCTACCTGGTCAGAACCCTTCTGCGGAGACTGCAATTCTAGAACATTACCTGATTGCGATAGAACACCACTCGCCTCTGCGATCTCGTATAGACGGTGTTATTTACCCATGGCATGCCTACCCTTCTAATTTAGTCACCGTAATGACGTTTGATCCAAAGCTTGGCACTACACCACCGAGCTCGTGAACAGCCGAGCCGGGGTCCCACGCACTGCCGACATTGTTCTCAAAGATTACTGACTTTTCAGGGGTTAGGCATGAACCAAGAGCTTCAGACTGTACGTGCTTGCAACTCACGTTGAAACAAGAACAGGAACAGATCATTGTTCGGGACCAGTAGTGGACACAAAGCGCTCATTCCACGTTGAGCCCGTATATATTAGGATACCCCCTTTGACGAATATCTTGTAGATCATAACACTTCCTAAAGTTTAGCATCAATGAAGTGTGACTTTTCCACCAAACTTGACATTGTTTGCACGGCCGGCGGATCGGATAGAACACAAACCGTGCTCCATCGCTCCACAATATACATACTTATCTATATATTACCCGAATCAGCCTTGACAGATCTGTTGTCACAATCTCCCAATTGGAAGGGGCAGTGGGGATTCTACAGCAAGGCACATACTTACAGGGGGTCGTCATGGGTGTGCGCATAAATCTGGCCACGACATTGTGGTACTCACCTTCACTTGCCGCTCATGTCGTCCGCCACCCAACGATAAAGATCGCGATTGGCCTGTGTTGAGCGAAGTGTCCCGACCTCGCTATGCTTATGAAAGGACGCTTCGCTGACCTGAGCACATGACTACGGTTCCAATGGAAACGCTAGAAACGAAATGTATTCCCCGGTGCCTGTGGCGAACATGAATGATGGACAGACACGGCAGTCCGCGGCATGTATATTTGCGCGGATATGAAGGTGCGCTGGCACGGCGTCAGCGCCCAGACCTACAAATGGGTTATTTTTTTCCTGTGGGAGTGTTGCGGAAACTTCGGGACCCGATTGCGATCAGTGGAGTGCTATGCGAAGGAGTAACTGGCGGAGACTGGGTTGGTGGTGGGTGACGTGAATTCAGCCGTGGCTCCAATGGAGGTGATTGTGGATGCGCCGCAAGTTGAACTGAGACGAGTAACTGCGACGTCACACCACATGTCGTGCGCGAACAGCCGAGAACTTGAGTCATGGAGCGTCCCCGACAGCCTCCGACGCGACGCCGTTCCAACCACCTATAAGGTTCTGCAATTGGTGTAACCGAGCTTGACCGCGGAACCCCATAGGATCTTATGATGTTCCCAGTACCTTCCTTCTTTTGCCAACCTCGTTCCGCCGGCCGGTCTCTTGTACTATACTGCGGCGGTTGTTCGCGAGTCTGTTTCTGACGCGAAACAGAAAGGGTTAGCCTACCCTCGTGTGTGGCACAAGTCCGTTCAAGTGGCTCGCAAACGTACGTGCCTACCACGGTCTTGGAAATGCTTCACGTTGACCTCGTTTCAGGGACTGCTCCATGCCCGCTTTCTCGTAATGATTCGGTCATTCAGACGGCCCTCCAATTGACGGGAAAAGATGAGAAGGTCGCGGCGATCAACGATGTATGTAGATTATCATCAAACCCATATTCGTTCTGATCTAGTTTCAAGCACAATTTAAATAACTCCTCCCCCTTGCCGTCCTTTCCCCGCTGTACTCCCTCCACCACTTGTCCCCTGTTGCACACTGCGCACACGATGACGTGCCCCTCTTTCATGCATAGGCTCGCCGATCATTACCCCTCCATTCTCGACGACATTGCTTTCCATGTCGCTGTTGACCCATTCCTGGGCCCTCCAGTCAACCTCCTCTCGCTCTTGCTCACGTGCCGTCCGCTGTATAACCATCTATCGATGACGAACAACAGCGGGCTGTACGCGCGCATCTTTCGTCACAAGTTTGACTGTGCAGCCATCGAACGTCGACTGTCGCCTAGATGGTCGTCTACCCCTTGCTTAGCCCGAGAACTTCGCAGCCGCTTCCTCGCGTTGCAACACATAAAGCATGGTAGCCCATCCATGCGCCTCGACAGGGAAGCCATGTGGAAAGCGTATCTGATGCTGCTTGAGAACGATGGTCGCAATCAGAGCCAACTCTCCGACTGGGCAAATCTACCAGACTGGGTGCTTGGCGTGGTGGCTCTAAGAAGTTCCCCATCACCAACAAATTCCTCACGCGCACCAGATCCAGAGGGGATATCTCTAGCCATATGGCTCCTCTGGATGACGGGAAGCAAGGGTAAGCTTTCTCCATCGTCACCTTTCGTTTGTTCTGAGAGGTATCCAGAGGGGGTCATATCCGAAGCCGCCGCAGTACGTACTGCCCTTACGAATGCAATTATCCCCTTTATAGTCCGTGGCTATCAGGTAATATACGACGGTGCTTACTTTCGTACTTATGGGTGCTAAAGTCTAATTTTTAGTATCCATCTTTTTTTGCTCCCGATTCTTATTTCTATCTTCCACTATGTGAGGAGCACGACGAGAGCGAAGGCTTCTCTGGTCCTCTCCCGCTCGTGACTCAAATCCACTATCTTGGCCACAAGCTGAAGCTCGCAGTACCCCCGCTTACGTCCGCCGCTCTCTTGAACTTCACCGTGCGGCAAGAAGCTTGGCAGGATACCGCCCCACTTCCGCCCAATATCGCTCTTCACCCAGCGACGCGGGAAGAGGCAAATGCCCTAGATATCGGAGCTCCTTCCCAGACGCAAGAGGATATCAGAGAATTCTATTGGCGCACTCGGACTCGTTTCTTTCAGCAGAACCCGACCTTTACCAGTGAACAGCTTGACAAGGACTGGTTCCGCTTAGTTGCGTGCCATACGCCCTCAGCTGTGGACCGACCCTTGAAGGGTATCATTTACTCTGTTGGCTCAATGGTTGGTAACTGGTCCGGGCGGATCTTTGTGGGTTCAACCTCATGTTTTGATTTCCGTCCCGACGTTGACATCTGACAAATCATGTAGGTCCCCGATCTGTTTGCACATCTGAGTGCAGCTATGGATCCCCGATTCCCTGCCTCTAGCGTGCCATTAATCCAGGAGAGGTTCTCCTGCACGTTCGAGGAGCATCATTGCTTATCGTTCAGCGAGCCGCTTGTTGCTCCACCTGGCCGCTATGGGCTGGGCGAAGATATTTTTAATGCTTGGCTCCCCAAGGATCTAGAGTTCACCCACCGTGCTGTAAGGAAGCTCCATACCAAACTAGTCAGACGTACCACTAATTTATTTCCGGGCGACTTCTCAGGACGGGCTAGAAGTTTTTGATCCTAGCACCGGCAAGAACACGTGGTATGAGACGTATCGCCCTGGACGCAACTGCCCTTATTCCACCGGAGCATACAAATGTTTGTCCAACGGATTGGACCGTGAGTGGCGCCGTCAAGAATGTTCGGACTCCGAGATCCAGGAAGATGCGGAAGAGGTGGATGAATACGAAGACTTCGTCGAGGAATTACCGAGCGGCATACAAGATATTATCATCACCGGCGAGGTGGGTCTGTTTCCTCTTCGTTTGCTCCGCGCCCGGATATCAAACCCTCTGTTTAGACGTGTGAAAGACAAGGAGAAGCTTGGGGTTATCACTCGTACATTGGAAGAATTCGACCATGGGACGGTCTAGTCGTCTTCCTTCGGATCCCCGTACGTAACCCATTTGCTCGAGTTTTCGTTATCAAGCCCTCATCATGGATCAGATGAACAACCCATATCAGAACGCTGGTCGCTGGATATTCAAAGGTTACGTTCACGAGCGCAGCCTTGTTGGCCGCTGGCGTGACACCACAACGGACGAACATGCGGTCGGTTTCGAGGGTGGCTTCGTTCTTTGCCAGGAAGATGAAGTAAACACAGCATCTGGTGTGTTCGCATGATCACGGGTATTTACGGTGTAATGTACACGTATCTTTGTTGTATGTTGGATAATTGCCGCAGTGCTTTGATAATGGACCTAGTACAGTAGCTAATATAACATAGTCTAGACCGTCTTTCGTCATTCCGTCCCTACCTTAATGGATTCTCGGCTGCGGTTTCTTCCGAATATAAACGCTTAGGATGCAAAGAGGTCATCCCGAACCTCGAGTAGTCGGGTACGCATGTGGAGTTACTTTAACGGAGTTTGCTGATCATGATCGTGTGGTTTTCCGATCGGCTGTACTTTGCACAGGTTATGCCGTGTACAACCACCATTCAATTGACTACAGCCTAGAAGAAAGAGGGTCTTCATTTGACGCTCGTGTTTGCTTCCGATGCGGTTAACCACCACCAGTCCGCCGTTCAATGAATCCCCTAATATTTGCGTGGCCCTCGAGGGTTCCGAAGAAAGCTCGTTTCGCGGCATTCTCCCACAGGACAACCCCTAACTGCCTAGCGTACGAAAGTACGTATTCATAATCGGCTTGCGAAGCGAAGTCTTTGTAGAGAAAACCTGCGCACGCGAAAAAAAAGAATTTAGAATTCATCGCCGTGATCTTAAAGCTGCGGGCGCGGCTCGACGGACCTTCCGCAGATTTAAGACGGTTTCTTTCCAGTTCCCATAACCGTATCTGGTCTTGCACCGTGACAGGGAGGAGCGGATTCTGTGTATGACGTACATCAGTGAGGTGCCTTCCACGGCGACGCAGTTAGAGGGTATGCTACATTCTTCCGCATTTGTGGATGAGCGTGTGTCGTTAGATAACTGATGATCTAAGACGCCGCAGTTGTTGAGCAAGTTAGTTCCCTGGAATGAATGCTGACGTGCCTGCTCTGCGGAGATACCGTTGCTCAATGCTTTTCGCACACTTTCACGAGTGAGCATGCCAACCACCAGGTTCGGAAAACGGTACTTCATGGTGATAAACAGGTTCAGGACCGCAATCTCGAGTGGATTGTCTGATGGCCGTCACGTAAGCGCAATTGAAGGAATCTACGATAGCCCTTTCACCAGTATATGCATATATCCTATAGTTCGTCTCTAAGACGATAAAACCTTGCTGTCCTGCCCCCGTAGTTAGCGCGACGGAGGTCCCAGAGTTTGCACGAGTGGTTCCCGAAGTACTCGAAGTAGGTAATGGAGGTGAGAGAGATGTCAGTGTAGTAGCCAAACGGGTGGGGCTGAAACGCTTCGATGATGCCTGCGATCGGGTGAGGCAGGGCCGCAAAAAAAAAAAAAGAATATCCCGACCTTTTTTTGCCAGATGAGTCCGTAATCTCGAAGGTCTTCCAGCATAGCCTTCTGTGTTTCACTCAGCGGGTCTGTAGAATATTCCTAGGGGAAAAGTGTTATCCGTTAACGATAATAGGATCCAGTAACCAAGGCGGGATCACTTACGTGTCCGAGCTCCATCGTCGAAAGCATGAAGAGAAAGCTGAGAACTTCCACGAGGTCCATTTGTCTTTCCTAGAGCGGTGCATGTGTGGTCGAAAGATATTTGTACCCAATCGAACATACCTCTGCCATATGCAGGTACTGCAATAAGAGGCTCCATAATTGATCGTGTGGTGAGTGGAGAAGAAACTGGAATCCTGAAGAGGTGATTTGAAGGGGGGAACCGCTGAAAGAGGTCATACTCTCGTTATCGTTTTTTTGGCGGAGGTTGGCAATTGCTCACTGAATGCTCTTCATTAATTCACTACGCTGGAGCAGATATAAGACGCCTTGCGAGGGCTTCGCCGGGAGTTGACCTTGGCCGGATGACACCATATAGTGAAGAATTGTCTGAATAAACGATATTGAGTGGTATGTACCGGAATGCGACTCTGAATACTCACCTCCCACCTTTCCAGAGCATAAGCATCTAGAGTGTCAACAGCAGTAGGTTGTCTCTTGTCATCCTTATCTGCTGGTGAACCAAAACTGCCGGTGGTACCCCTAAATTCCGCTTTTCAGTAGATGAAGTTGCGATGTTTGGTGGGCTCACCCTCCCGTTATGGCCTGCCTCAAACTTGACTTAAAGGTCGGATTGAGCGCGAGTTTTGCTGATGGATTTTGAATGATATGCAATCCGACCATTTCTGCCAGAGCATCATCGTAGAGTCTGCAGCAACATAGCCACAAAATTTAAGAATCTCTTTACCTGAAAACAGGTCGGCACCTACTTTCTTCCCTCAGGCACAACCCATGCGCTCATAGTATTCGTAGGAATCGCACTTTCTAGCCATAACAAATTCATTGCCAGCTGACGCTCCAGCGGGCCGAGTAGACTTGCAACGCTTCAGCACTTCTTTTTTCAGCCGCTCTGACAAAAGAACACACCGAAATATCGAGAGGCATGATGATGGACGTTGGTAAAGGCGAGTCAAAGTATTCTGAGATTGAGAACGTAGGAATGGTAACAACGCATGAGGAATATTTTTTGGGGGAACATCAGAAGAGGACTGCTCTTGAACAGACGGCATTCACGATCAAGACCGCTGTGGATGTCGACGAGCGTCACAAAGGTGCGTTAGTACATGCGCCTTAAGGTTAGGGTTAGTATCAGCGGAGTTTCGAGTACTAGTACGCACCCATGGACAGTGACAACGAAGAATACCACCCTGACACATGGACTCCCTTGCCGCCATGACAAGGAGGAAGAGTTCAGTGAAGTCATATCAGCAGTCCTCGCGCTCTACTACCAGTGTGGCAGCAGCAAATGAATGCCATCGTGGCCACCGTCGCACAGGCTGTTTCTCTCGCCGTCATACATACATTCACCAAGGTCGAAGCGTCGGGCGCCATAGCGATCGATTAACTTGGTGATCGAATCGGAACCCCTGGTGATAACCTCCGTGGATTTGCTGCAACACTGGGCAGTCCTATCACCAATCGCACACGTCCCGCTCCCGCTCCCCCGCCCCCCAAAGCCTCTCACACAGAAACCGCCGATAAGTTGAAATCCAGAGCGGTGGGATGATTACTCGAAGTTGACGGGACGACCCTTGAGGCCGATCAAATACCGGTGGTAATCTACTACCTTGATAGGAGTGCAGTAGAACATGCGAACACATATCTCGCCGACACGCTTGGCTTTCCGTGCCCGGTGCATTCTTGAAGTCCGTCTTTCCATGGATTTTTAAGGGCTTAATCCATTGGAGCCCTGATCAATTTGACACCGCCGTTTCCTACCAGACAACGACCCGTGACTCGGATAAAGTGCCACCTTAGAAATAGGTATTTCATCTGATAGTTCTGATCACTATGCTTGGGTCCTCTAGCAGATCTGGGAATGAGCGGCATATACAACCGAGTCATCCACCTTTACAGAAAACCCGGTGAGAGTGTCCAGACGTTTGCGTGACCTCGTACCGCGGAATGTGCTGGAGGTACGATGATGGTGATGTCTTTTTCTGATGAAAGCACAGCTATTAAATTTTGTTTGTGTAGCTAACCTGGGTTACAATGCACCCGCGTATTTGTCCATTATACAAATTGTGTATACAAATTCACAGAAGTTCGTCAAAGTTCGTAAGATAGAAGTTAAAAAGAAAAGTCAACACATTATCCACAGCGGTTCCAGTACCACCTTCTGTTTCATGTTCCTTGAAAACCAGAGTGATTTCGTAACGTCTCTCTCCCCGTGCTCCTCTCGGGAGGCATATTATGCTGACCTCCCTTCAAGTGTCTCTTGAGGGAGTCATCCCGAGCAAAGCGCAACCCACACTCGGTACAGTGCACTTGTACTCTCTCCTTAAGATGGACCGTCAAAACGTGCCGCGCCAGGCTTTCTTTGTTCAGCGTCGTATTACACCCGTCCCAGAAACATGATTGACGTATTTTCTCTTCCCCCGGTTTAATCCTGTGACAGAACTGTAGATGTTCCATAACGTTGCGCCTGTCCGGCATGATGAGCCTTTCGCAGAGCTTGCCGCTGGTGACCCATCTGCACTGAGAACCTCGATCCTTGAGGTCTGATCCACGTGCTGGCTCAGTGGGAAGATGAGAGAGAGATTGGGTGGATGGAACTGCATTAGGCATCAACGCGGTTGACGATTGTAGGTCCGTAGATACGTCTGTAGGGAAATCATAATTTGCAAATTCGCCGAGGAAGTCCGACGCCAAGTGGCTATTATCATACATGGAAGACTGGAATGTGTCGCCGTTTTCGCCCACAGCGTGTGGCATCCGCCCATTATTGTGCACCGTGTTTGGGCGAGCATGAGTGAGCAGAGGAGGCAATAGATGGATGTTACTCGGAATGCTAGGCACATGAGGTGGTTGGAAATCGCGAACCCAGGTACTACTATACCCAATTTGTGGCTGGAATGGCTCAGGACAGAAAGGCGAGCTGAAGTCCGCAGTTTCGGTGACGGTTGGAGTGCTTAGATCTCCATGCAGCAGATTCCTCATGGGGACATTGAGCGGCTGCATAGGAGGGATGTGAGGGACGAGTAGTGGGGAAAACATATTATCGGATTGTTCAGGATACGAAGGACTGTTCAGACCACAAAGACAAAGTTATCAGCATTTCGATCTGTGTCAACATCAAAACTGACACATACAGATAAATTCCATTGAAATCCATCGGATGATACCCCCGGAAAAGATCATTGTCTGAGATGGGTTGCTCCGTAGGGGTTGAGGTAGAAAAGAGTGCAGGTTCGTCAACGTTATCCATTGACGCAGTGTGGAATGGGTTGAAAGCTGAGTAACTGAGCCAAGACTCATCAGAAATTCATGCTCAGAAGTTTATATCGACGAGCATACTGGAAATCCAGCCAATGGACCACCGTTGGAGGTCCCCCGAGTCGATGGAGAACTAGAGACAACAATGGAGGAGCGCTTGCCAGGGAGTGCAAGTCGCCTCAAGTCTCCCTCATGAGTACTTAGGCTGTGGGCTAGATGCTCCGAGCCGGCGGTTAGTAGTAACGGAGACCGGGCCAGAAAGATCACGCACCAGTCAACTGCTGATGAAATGCCACATGCAGTAGCTACATGCCGGGAGAGGTGTGATCAAGACCTCCAGTTGCCTTTCAAATCCGAATCATCCAAGGCGCTAGTGCCACGATGCCATGCTGTGTTGGCTTGCGCAAATCAATCAACAACATCAACACAACATCATACTAGATAAGGTATTTGAGCGCCTAAATACCTGCTGTGTAGGCGCTTGACTAGTCAAACTCAGTCCAAAGCACAGATTAAAATCGCAATCCCTAACATGTATAGTGAAGTTCAAGTTGATACAATATTTATTGAAGGATAGCCCGCCCCCGAGGGGCTAAAAAATATAAATTACGATATTATAGACTAGTCTAGTGTAATGTTGAAAGTATCAGGTGAAACTTGTACGGGTAGTAACGACAATATCTTGAGGGTCTAAATACTGTTTCGATAATTCAGCTCATCACATAAGTGAATCGAAGGTCAAAGTGATTACCTAAAAACTATCATTCAAGTGGCAGGCGCGCCGCCGCAACTGACGCGATGTGTGTCCATCACACCCCGACGGGTGAATGTGGCACCACATCTTGGGCATGGCCACCTCCATCCGAGATGCTTCTCTTGTACGTGTCTGACGATACAGCCTTTTCCAAGAGTCTCCCCGCAGCCGCCCCACTGGCATTGGAGCCTTGGGTTATCATTTGCTTGGTGGACAGTCTTCAAGTGGTTTGTAAGATCTCTTCCTAAAACAAGACGATTGCACGACTGGCCATTGATGGTCCAGTCACAACGGTATTCCTTCAGCGCCAAGGCATTAGCGATGAACTCGCATTGGGCCTAGAAGAAGTTCCAATCAGCTAATTCTCGAGGTAAGTACCATTCGTTCCTACATTCTCATCGAAACAGTCGTTATACATTGCGTTTGAGCTTCAAGAGTTTTTGCGAAGAGCAGTCGATACCGATAGAAGACTCTGGGTTTCTGAATGTAAGACGACTTTCTTATATCTCAGGTGATGATACAATTCCTCCATTGATGAACCCTTGTTCTTCACCTTGGTATGGTTCCCGACGAGCCAATGGCCCGGCATTTGGAGAATACGGGCACCGGGCGCCATCTACGTATCGGCGTGGTGATTGAAATACAGGCACGGAGTGTTTTCTTATCCGGAGAAACTTCGTAAGCTCCAACGGTGATGAAAATGGCTGCTTGCACGGCATATTTTTTACGTGAGGCGCTTGTTGACTTGCGGATGGCGAGTGGAGCAACATGTATGGAGTGTAGGGAACATGGAGTGGAGGGTAACGAGCCAAGCGCTAAGTTTCCGCAACAGAAAATAAGGAGTCCCATTTAGACTTAAGCTTTTCACAATTTGATGGACTCCATTGCTTACCTGGCGCGCGCGACACTATTCCAATGAAACCCACGGGAGGGAAGAGGGTTTTGCGTGAGAACGGTAACCAGTCGAAACAGCAAGGAGGCGTTAAAACTGGTGTCATCACGCACTTGAAGACCCATGGTCAATGGAAGCTAAGGAACAAACGCGGGAATCGAGAGCAACTTGAGCAGCCCAAGGGTCCACTTTCTATGAGATATGTTTATTTAAGTTGCCGGACCGAAGATACGTTGTGTCGGATTTGGGCTCACGGTGCTGGGATCGTCGATTCGAGCGCGAGGCGGAACGAGGCTACCGTTAGCATTTGTTATAAACCACCTTTAAGCTTGAATTTGAGGAGTGAGGCTCGCCATTAAATACCAACTAATATCTCCAAACTTTGGGCTTCAGAACATCATAGCAATCCTACTAGATCCTAGATGTCAGCGACATTGAAGACTCATCGAGTAAAATATCGAGTTTCGGATTTGGAACTTACTAGTAGCCGGGCGGGGCCACTGGCCCCACACGCAGCTAGCGCCAGTCGTGGTGAATTTGATGGGCAGGCCACGATATTGTGTCGCTTCGAATGCTTCATGTTCGATTGAAACCAAGGGTCCTCTGATTCTGAGAACCCGGGCCGAGGCCCGAGGAGGTGAGATAGAGATAAGCATTACGGTCTGAGCGGCTGCGGAAGTTACAAAACGAATTTGAACTAGGGAAATTATATCGCCCTCGACACAGATTTGTCACCCGCGTCGTAACGAATTCGAAGAATCCTGAAAGTTGTCCCAATGCAAGAGCACTGGCAGCCACTTCGCATACATGCTGTGTGCAATTATTATCGCACAGCATGTACTGTACCATTTCGATCGATTCGTCATCACGTGACTTTCTCGGAAATCTCAAAAAATCAGAAAAATCGAGAAAAAATTAAATCCGGTGTCAAAAAAAATCGGTGTGACGCGTGACAGACGAATTGATCGAGATGGTACAGTAATACTTGAAACTCAAGATGCAAATGTTCAATTGAACGCTCATGAGCAATACAAGATTCTAAGTAGATAGTATAATCACATCCACGACTCAGACTCTACTTGAACTTTAGATCGAAAGAAGTATTATTAGACGTTGAATATTGAATACCCTCTTTTTGACTCGAATCACCTGACAACAGATGTTCACTTCCATCCCTCCCGGACCTTCCGTTCTGCCGTGTCTAACGTCAAGCGTCCGAACCCTCGCCAACCATATCCAGGCCAACCATTGACGTTACCACCTGTATTGTATGCCAATTCCAAAATACCATGCTGTTCGATCTACGAAACGCGGAGAAGCTGACTCGGACCAAGCTGCATGCCCTCCATGCTCTGGAGCTATGCATCTGACCCTGAGCGAGACCTGATGACTGTCGAACGGTGTAAGCACTCCAGAAAAGGTCAGAAAATATTTAATTTCCTGGTGTCATCGCAGAAGTCAGGGCCCGGGGTGGCCTCCTCCACTGCGCCGCGCGCGACTTGCCTAGCTGTGTTTCCAAAACGTTCGAAGTGCCCTGTGATGATCACGGAACTTATTCAAGGGCCACGAACACCCCAGCGTACTTTAATGTATTGGTTTGCGTTCCTTAACTTAAAAATCGGTGGCAGGGTTCGGAACGAGGTAGTGTTAGCATTGACATAATCAAACCCAAATATGAGGTTAGGGTTTGCACTGGCGTAATCGACCCACGTACTAGTGGCCGCTTCAAGTTGTATGTAGTTGCCAAACGAATTGCCTTCAACGACGTTTCGATCGGCTTTGCATCAATTCAAGCGAGAAGATATTCAAATCGCAAGTCTCGTTATATACAGCACGATGGCACTGTCCATTCACACGGCGGCCCAAAAAAGTTCGTCGATCCATGTATTGAACTGATCCCCTTATTGTTGACCATCGTTCGTAGATCAGCTTTCATTGGTACAGGCTCTAGTCGATGAGAATCCAAAGATAATTGATATGGTAGATGTTGTGAGCTCTTTTCTTCACCACCCCTCCGCGTGATCAACCGGACGGCCACAGGACGGACGAACGCCACTCCACTGGGCGGCATCCGTCGGTGCCACAGAGATCGCGCGCTACCTGATCGATCGAGGCGCAGATATTTCCAAAGTAGACGGTAGCGGCTGGGCGGCGTTGCATATAGCAGGTACGTTAGTTATCACTAACTGTAACTTATCTTGTCTTGATATCATCCAGTAAGCGCTGGTCGAGAGGAAGTCGTACAAGAGCTTGTCGGCGCGGGGGCGAACGTAAATCAGAGGAATGACAAGGGAATCACCCCATTGTGCGACACATCCATGGAGTCATTTCTCTTTGCTCATGCTGAAGTCTGATCCATCGATAGGCATTACGCGGCTTCCAAATCGCGCATAGAGGTGAGCTTACAAAATTACTTACTCGACGGCCCAGCCACTCAACATTTAAATAACGTACATGTTTTTTTCCCCAGATCGGAAAATATCTTATTCAAAGAGGCGCTGATGTATGTAGACCTTGCCACATGGTTATGCTTTAAAGTTGACGATCATCAGATCAATGCAAGGGACAAGTCCAACCAACTACCCCTGTTGGTGAAGTAATCGTGAGATGTATTCTGCTCAGCTCACGTACGATCCGTCCAGTCATCGGGCTGCCACCACCGGCTCCACCGGATTCATCTCGCTTCTTTTGCATCCCCCGGAAGGTGTTACCACGAAGGTTCGCCTTAATACGGGCGATCGCGTTGGTAAATCAACTTTTTGACTCTCCATCGCAACGCGATGTAAAAGTTCACGTTGCCAGGAAACACACCGCTTCATTTAGCCATGGAATCTGCTCACGCCGAGGCGGCGGTACTTCTGATCGAAGCTGGCGCAGATCGGGGAAGGGTACGTGCTTCCATCCCGCCCAATTTCTGCATCTCTGCTCACACAAAATGGCTGTGTCAGACCAACGTCGAAGACACAACACCGGAGGATGTGGATGGCGTTGGTGGTGAGGAGCAGAGGAGAGTGAAAACCTACGTCATCGATCATTGTGGTCGTCCATGAGACACATGAGGTACAGATAATTAAGAATTGATGTATTTATGTATCAGTGTGATCGCGAACTATTCATTCAAGTTCCGGTTCCTCGTTCATTATGGTGCAATGCCGAGAATCATGGGGTGGTACCGCGTCTCGAGGAAAAATTTATACAGTTTCAGGTTCCAGGTTTAGTAGGTTTTAGGACTACACTTTATTTTACTAGGATCGAAAGATAAAATAGAAACGAACGCAATCGACACAAGTTCCCGAGATATACGACGAGCCTAGAACACCCTCATCCGATACAGGTCATCTAATATGATAAATCAAGACATTTTTGAGCCGCTTCACTACGCTGCATGGAACCGTGAATAAAGTGCGATGACGAGGACGAACCACATACGACAGGTTCACAGAGGCCGTTTGGGGAGAAGCTTGATGATGCGGTTCTGTTTCACCTCCATCCCTTCCTTGCCAAAGTAGCGCTCAGAATCGAACGACCAGTGCAGTGAGCCGACGATCCAGTTCTGTAGCCCCTGGACGTAGATAGTGACCTGCTTGTCGAGCTCTTCTCCCCACGAAGGAAGAATCTTGCGGTTGTCCTCGAATCGCTGGATCGTGCCCTTGCAAAGAGCACCGACGTAGTCGACGGCACCCTGCAAGTCGAGCCCCTGTTCGCGCATGAGAACAACGATCATGTTGTGCGTGTCGCGCCTGGATTGCTCCACATTGTATGAAAAGATGTCCTACGAATCAAATGAGTTATAGAGACCACACGAAAAAGGCATGTGTGATTTACGTTGGACCACGTGACCAAATCGTTGGTGGCTTCCTCCATGGCCATGATCGCTGGGTGTGACATGACCTCGTCAGGTAAATCGATACGGGCAGCGTACTCGATGAGAGCAAAGCACGGCTTGCAGCCGCTCGTGTCGCGCCTAACTGTGATGTACGATTCGAGATCTGGAATACGTCCATTGGCGCGATCATCCGCTTGCTTGGCGACGGCGATGAAGAACAGATCCATCGTGTGGATAAAGCGCTCCGTGCATCCGGGCCCACCGGTCTGAATGAAGCGGCTGAAGAATCTGTTCCATTTCAAAATCAGCTTTTTCGACGCCACGGAAGCAAAGACCTGAGAGAAAGAAACGAACGACTTGGACATGAGACCCCCTAACTTTTCAGTCTGGAAATTGATGGGGTCACGGAAGGCACCGATACAACACTCCCGCATTCCACAAGTGTCCGTCACGTCAAACTCATCCAACCAATCGTCCATGTTGAACAACCAGTTCATGAAATCCGAGCAGACACGGAGGTGGAATTCGTCGGCATCGGGGTAGCAAGCTGCGGTGAGCTCTCCAGCCTTGAGTCCCATAAACTTGGTAGTGCGGGGCTCGACGAGGCGGGCGCCTTTGAGGAGCCATTGTTCGGATGCACGAGCGACGTTGTAGCAGTGAGGACTGAGAAACAGAGGGTAGTGACAGTCGGAGACGAGGTCAGGAAGAACGAATCCATTGAAGGAGGACTCGGGTGCGCATTCGTATGTTGCAGTAGGAGCCATGTCGGGTTGGGAGAAAAACCACAGCGCAGCGAGCGCAACTATAAGCAGAAGCCAGACAATGTGAATGTGAGTGGAACAGGGTAGGTATTATATCCTGTTTCACCCTCATTTCTGGTTCTCGACCGTATAGTTTACCGTCGGAGCCAACTCTCGGAACAAGTCTTGAACTGTCATTACACAATGCACCTGAATATGGGTCGGTATATGGACGCTTGTGACAGCTTGTTCCAAAAGACATGGCCCGGCCGAGCTATGTGCGACACGATTAGAATAAGTTTTTTTTCAAAACAGTACCTATCCTTTCGCGGCTGTGATATTAGAACGTTATAGTTGATCCGGTCTCTGCATTCCCGTCCGCTGCATCGCCATTCAAGTTGGAGCTTGGCGATAAGCCGCGGAATTAAAATAAAGTAAGGCCGTGTCCGTTCGCGATCGAGGGAGAGCGACGGGCCCGGACCATCGAATGAGTTCAGATCCAATCTATTGTTCTATGTCCCCGGACGCACCTCTTTTTTATTTACGCCGGTCGGAGAAGCATGTACCCGTCAGACGTGACAAGAGTCTGTCTAAAAGAGGAAATCCAAAGGCGAAACATTCGATCTGAGTCGGTCAGTTGCAACACACACAAGGTCTGCTTACGTAACCAGTCTGGCTCTTGTGGGCTCGCGGTGGACTTGCCAGTTCAAGGAACGACATGATGTCCTCGTCAGCACTCCCGCTCAAAGTCACCACCGCGCCAGCATCAGCCAAACACTCTCCCACTTCAGAGGGCGCATCTGGGGGGAGGACACCCACCAAGCAGCTTACGCTCACCAACCCTGGCGAAATATCTAGTCCGCACGAACTGACCGCCTTCGTAAGTCATACACCAACGGCGACCTGGTTGTCTCGTTTTTATCGAGATCCCCGTGTTTCAGGTAGAATCGCTCTTGGAGCAGCTTGATTCTAATTTTGACGAGATGTCTTCGCAGATACTCGACCGCAGTCAGTCACTCGTCTGTGTCGATGACTCATCCCACCCTGACCGAAGCATTTTTAGTGGCACAAATGTCCAACCGTGTCGACGCGCTCGAGAACGCGATCCAGGACATAATATCGGGCGATGTGACTACTCCGAGTGCTTCGCCTACCCAGTACCCTCAGACCCCTGTACCGCGGCGAACTGGGAACGGTGTGTCATGAGTCTTCGCGACTAATGCTCCCGTTCTTGCTTGCGTTGAGATCCCGGACACTTCTGCACTAACCACTATGAAATCATAATGTATACTGTCTGTTTGTAGTTCCGGTCCTTAACTTCCGGAATATGGATCACGATTGAGGCCGGCTATTGAGATGTCAAAGGCAGTCCGTTTGTCGATTCGTGGACGCCATCCGAAACACGTGGATCAACAAACCTCCGATTACGATGCTCTGTCGAGAATTCTACCTATACCGAAGTCCTCGCGACAAAGCTAGCCATCCACGAAAAGAATCAATCCAGATCCCTAATCTAGACCAGGCGCCGTCAGACCTGGAGTCAACACCCGGCGTTGGGGCACGCCGCCTGGAGCTCCTCCACCGAGCATCGATGACAACATTGCACCTAACGGGTTGTCGGGCTGTGATTTTGGTGGCGGTATGGCAAAGTACATCATTGCGATTTCGAGTAGTGCCTGGATAAGTTGGCCCAATAAGTCAGTATGCATCTTACGACATTAGCGCGCCGACTTACGGAACGGACTTCCTTGCTGGCAAGGACACCCCCTTTCGATTGATACGTACCACATAACCGGACCCAACTTTCGCGCATTGTCTTGTTCTTTTCGGCGTTTGCTCTCTGACACGCCAACACCGCAAGTTGGCAAAAGTTGAGGACGTTGTCGGTGGTCAGCACGACTTCGCTCGAGTCGGTCACCTGAAGGGGGGAGCGTTCCAGTTTAGACGTCAAGGATGGTTGAGCTGCAATGATCTTGTTGACGTATTGGACTATGAACGTCCGAGCCGCGAGTATATTTCCGTTCTCTAGGTATCTGTACCCGAATAAAATTCAGCTTCTGCAAGATTGCTTTGAGTGGAAGAGGGAACCAACGGAAGGGTGCCGCGGAGGGCAAAGTTTCCGGGTATACCACCGACAGCAGACCAATCTACCATCATCTGTGCAAGAAGACGAGCACTGTCCCTCTTTCCTGATGCCAGGAGATGGGGTTCGACAGCATCATACGCGCCCTCTATTAAATCGGGGAGAACGACATTGTCAAATAGGATCCACATCCTCTAGGGAGTGTGCCAAATACCTTTGTAAAGCAGTTCTCCGACATAGTGATGAAGATCCGGATCGCCAGTGGGATACGAGCCGTGCTTAGCTGTCCATCTATCCCACCGCCTGTGGGTGAGCACGTGGAAGATTTAAGAGCAATAGGCATCACAAACGCGATCGCTTTATCAATAATCGTCTTTCTCCACGACCCCGAAGAACCTGTCAGCGCAATTAACTGCGTGATCCTCCCTGATTCGATTATCTGGCATCAGAGTTCGGATGACAGGCTACAGCGGTGACCAGTGACAGACCTCTCGATTCGTCTGACACGCTTTCCCCCTTGGTTTCGTACACATCCAGCAAGAACAACGCGAGATCAGTTCCGCTGCCTTGATGCCCAGACTTGAGCAGCTCTCGCGCGGATTGGAAGAGTACATCAATCGCGGTGTCGTACTGTCCTGATTTAGAGTAACGGGACGCAAAGGTGCGAGCTTTCTGATGAGCCTCGTATGGCTGTCCGCTGGCAACGAGTGGCAGGATTGCATTCAATGCGCGGGAAGAGGAGGATTCACCGGAGGGCATTCTGTATGGATGTGGACGAGGTTGCTGTACACGATGGCGCGTCGGAGCCACGGTCACCGGGCCACGGCCATACAGGGTATCAGAAGTCTCGACGGCTGAGCATCAGACCGGCGACACTCTGATCAGTTTTATTTAATTCACTGAGAACGTTCTACAGTCTATCAAACGACAAAAGTAGAGCACAGCGTAGTGATTGGAACGACAGGAGGTCATGGAATGCTGTACGCTAACCAAACTTCTCCAATCTGTGCGTCAGCGCCAATCCAACCCTTAAGAGATTCTGCGACCGTAGTCTTGACCGCCCATCCAACAAGGATGACCATAGTGGTGAACAGAGGATGACAGTCCAGCACAACTATGCGTACAATATGGCATCAGCAAGAGACATTTTATAGTTAAGAGACTAGGATACCTCGAAGCCCGAAACCTGCAGCCAAACCTCCAAGCACGTTCCGCACAACCCATTCGCGATCAAGCTTGTCTTCGTCCCAAATTTCCAGTGCACCAAGAATCCAAGGGTTCTCATATGGTGTATCAAATCGATATGGACCCTGCCCTAGAATGGACAATGATGGACGCCAGATCGTAAGCAAGAAGAGCAAGAAAGATTTCGTAAACGAGGAGTAAATGACCGCCAGTGGGATGTGTGACATCCTAGGAATGAACGAGATGAAACGTTCGACATTGGATTAAGAGGTAGATGGGCTCACTTGAACTGTTGGCGTACACCAGACACCTCATTGGGGCGAAAAGCTTTCCAAGACCCGAGCCAATCGGACAATCCGAGCACGATATATGATGCAAGCACCACTCCCGCGTGAAATGTGACCGTTTCTACCAAAGCATGATCCACCAAGCGGAACAAAGGAACTCAGAATAACGAACCTATCAAGCACGCCACGAGAATCCGCAGAAATGCATCGCTTGTATCAATGCTCCATTGTGTGAGGTTTGCGGCGACATGTGGATCTGAGTGCTCAACGTCAGATATCTCCTGCGGGCATGTGAGATAAGGACGTACTGAGCTGGGCCCAACGTATGACTGACATTCCGCGCATCAAATGATGAATGGAGAGACGATAGTGTTACTGACATGCGTCGACCAGCACCAATCCGCTTCCAAGTTTCAGGATATGCAACCATCTGGCCTGCTACGCAGAAGGGTGAGCAATGGTTTGTACAACAAACGAGCAAGCGACCTTCTCCCTAGCAAACGACCTTTTCCGCGCGACGTTAGCGTCCGTCGCTTTGGTCTTCTCATATGCTTTGCTTGGCTCGGTCCCTCGATTGTAAAGCAAATGACGATATACACCTCGTTTCAGCAGAATGAGGTCGATCAAAAGTGTGAGCGTATCATGCTCTACGTAGGGATCTGCAAAAGCAAGACATTTACTCTGTGACCAATTTTAATTCACGTCTCCGCCTTCAGGATATAAATAGCACTGACGCACTGTTCAAGCCGCAAGTTATAAGCAGACTCATATACGGTGTAGAGGTGAGATATTGGCTGTGCACAAGCAATGCAAATGGCCATCAAAAGGACATGTGCATCCTAGTTGACAGAAGCAAGTAAATGTGAGAATCTTGAATTTCGCACGTTACACAGTTCTGCACTTTGACCAAACGTTTTAACGTTTAACATTCATGACTGGAGCTCCCTATGGATCAATGATTTCCAAGCTATAGAATAGGTGAGCATTTATTCTGAAACCATTTATAGCACGATGCCTTTTTTTTCAAACTAGAGTATCTGAGGGCCTCGAGGTTCCTATGCTTTGGATTTATCCATGATTATCTGACCTACTTTGAATCATTTGCTTTTCAGCTGGAGGCTAACCTTTTTTCACAGTCACGCGGACCCCCTCACAAAGATTTCTGCCGTTAGGTCAGTAATCGTGTCTTTTCGTATTGAAGTGATGTTATTATGGAGTTACCGCCTGACGCTCTTACGAGTTGCGGTCTGACGACACTTCCTGGCTGTTATTTTTTCTTATCTGATCTTCTCAAGACACATGGCTTACAGTCGCTGACGAGCTGTCTTGCGTAGATTATTCGGTGAATGAATCTGGGTCGTCTTGAGATATCATTATCCTTTGGTGAGTAGCATATCCTTTTCTTCACCCATTTGATGTTTTTTACACGACGGTCTTCGTATAATTGCTGCCGAAAAGGCCCGTTCAGCTCAAATTTCCGGGCGTCCCTTCTGACTTTCTAATATAATTCGCATGCTAGACATCGCACTGACAACTTCTACGACGTATAGGCTAGCTTATTGTTGCTCGCAAACAACACGGTACCCATAAGTTCGTATAATGTTAGCTCACAATATATCTTTGTTTGTAAAGCAATGAATGGCATATGATGGCGGATAGAACAAACGGATGACATTATAGAACAAGTACTTTAGGCAATGAAGGGGAACATCGCTTTCCTCCCCTTCGGGTATGCCCTTCCGAATTCCTTTTTATAGCCGGCATGTTTCTTGGCAGCCCAAATGTACATCTGTCCGGTGGATACGATCAAGAAACCATAGGCTTTGTGTTGCTTGGTAAGTAAGGGTTTAGACGCATAGAAGACATGTCCTTACCAGTCCAGCTTCCGGTCATGCAAGCAATAGCGAACCACGCAAGACACTCGAAGAGATAGTTAGGGAAAGACACGAGCGAGAAACCATACCCCTGAGGGATAGCGCGTTTGCGGGTCCCAGCGGGACGAAGGTCGCGGAGCTTGATGTGGGTAATCAAGTTGGATATCTCGGCGAACTTGATGATGGGAAAATGTGAGACCAAGAACGAGAAGAGCAAAAGAAAACCTACCACCCAAACCGCGGTCCATGCCCAAATAAAGACGGGGTCGTCGCGTGACGTGCCGCGAATATAGGGAGACATCGCGGAATACTGCGGGCTGTAGATCGCCAGTGCCAGAAGGAGACCTATATGTGTTATGCATGTAAAATAAGACCAAATTGATGATGGCAAATGAACCTACCGCTACCGAGGTGATAATGAGCAGAGCTGTGCAACAGAGGTAAGTGGACAATGTGGAAGAGGCACTCAAATATCCTCACTTTTTAAAGATGTTCGTAGCTGGCATGGTATCAAGGGAGAAGCGGTGGATGCTGGGACGAAAGTTCTTAGTCTTGTTCGGGTGAATATGGATGAACGACTCACAACAGTGTTTCATACTCGCGTTTCGCAAAGTGAACCATAACGAGCGCATATACAAACCGTTGCAACATGCTGTGGTAGACCGGACCGCCCCAAATGTATTGGGGGAAATGGTAAAAGATGGGGTGTATAATCAATGGGCCAGCCTTTCAACCGCGTCAACGTACGTCATCGAAGACGGTTTTAACGCGTCGGACTCACGTATTCGACCAGAAAGACGGTCTTCCAACTGATCTGGTGGCCGAGGTCCTTGACCTGCAGCTCACCCCCGTCCACGACTCCCGCATCCGCTAATTTAACCTCGGTGTTGAGAGTGCTCTTGCTGTCTTTCAGAGTGATTTTTTGACGCGCAGGGTAAAACTAAGAGACCTCCGAAATTATGTCGTGTAGAGACCTATCTTCGATGGACTTACCTTGGGGAATTTTTTGGCAATGGCAGCCTTCAGGTCGCCTATTGTCGCATCCTCGGCCGCCTTTCCTACTACTTCCAACTGACAGGGAAGCCCACGAGCAATGGAGATGGGCTTTCCAGCGGGCGACACAGTGACGGAGACCATGGTTGAATTAGGTTGATGACAAAGTTTGGCAGCTCTGGTTATATAGCAACTTTCTCTCCCACCGTGTGCTGAGCCGACTCGGAACCGAATAGCGACAAATGTCGTCGCTGATCTCCACTGGCAGGAGTGCACACACACCCGGTCGTTCTATTCGGACTTTCCTGGCTGGTGGGTAGTATATGTCAAGCCTTAGCATTGCTAAATTGAGCGAGTGTAACAGGACGAACGTATTCTGGAGTGTCTTCGGTTAAGCTCGAGCACGATGAGTACATTCCATCAAACGGAAACAGGACTGAACGACCACTTGTTATCCTTCATGGATTTTTGTGAGCACCTCGTCACTCTTTCTCACTTACGCTGGACTGAAAGCAATCTTTCATAGTGGATCAAAGCGGAATTGGCAGTCACTCTCCAAGGCGTTTTCACGCGATCTTCGGCGCCCCATATATACCCTAGTGCGCAGTTACCTTTTTTCTGCAGCATTCCGTGTGGTATGACATGAAGCGTCGCAGGACCTCCGCAACCATGGCTCCTCACCGCACGTTCGACCCATGACGTATACCCATATGGCTGCAGATGTTCTTGATTTTTGTCGCAGGATGTCATTGTCAGATATCTCCCTTCTCGGACATTCCATGTAAGTCCACTTACTCCCTTCTTCGTCGTGACCTTATACGTGTATCCAAAGGGGCGGAAAAGTCGCCATGACCGTTGCTCTTGGTTCAGAAACACCTACGAATCTTCTTAGGGACCTTGTTATGTCTGACATCGCCCCTATGCGCGCCACCAAAGTATCCGCTGACACCATTTCACATCTCCAAGGCATGGAAGAAATCGAGACAAGCCATGTTACTTCTCGTAAGCAGGCTAGCGAAATTCTAGAAAAATATGAGAAGGTGCCCACCCCCCGCTCGCTGCGATCGATAACTTGACCACTATTCCAGGATCCTAGCGTCCGCTCATTTTTGTTGACCAATCTGAACAGTGGTCAAATACCGCTGAAGTTCAAGGTTCCGATAGCCATATTGGACGAAGGGAGACCCGAGATTGAATCGTTTCCTTACGCTCCCGGGGAACGGGTATGGAGCGGCAATGCACTTTTTGTAAAAGGGACTAAGAGCAAGTACGTTGACTTTCTTGTGTAGGAGTTCCGAGGTCATGACGGCACCAGATTCATCAATCGGCACAACAAGCCACTCATAGACATCTTCTTCCCTCATCATGTCATTGAGGAGCTTGATGCCGGTCATTGGAGTAAGTTCGTAAAACCTTCTCTTCTACAGTTGCTGACTCGACATGTAGTACATGCAGAGATGTGAGATCCATTGCACAGCGCACTACTAGATATTTACCTCCAGTTTCTAGGCCCAATGAATTCATGAAGCTTGTAGTAGACTTTGTAAAGCGCTCTTAGAGCATGAGATTCTAACGTCCTCTGAAGTCACACCCAACACAATTCTGACTATTGTCTTTTGCCCAGGGTTGTCTCTCTCACAGCACCCCTATCCCGCACTTCGCGTTTCCTTTCTTCATTTGGAGGTGACGACCAGCGTGCGGAGCTACTGCCGGCCTCGTTGTCCCCTTCAACTCTGTCGGTAGCGAAAATCATCGGCGTCCGCGGAGAGTCTTCTGTTCGTGTTGATGCTTGCGTAGGGTTCAGCTCCAAATAGTTGATGCTAAGAAGCAAAAAGTGTCATCATCATGAAACAGTCAGTATGACACCAAGACTGACGATTTCAGTATGGTATAGACGGTGGCTCCAAGAAGAGAGCCAAGAAATGGACCGACCCAATACTGAAAAACGACAGCAATATGTTGGAAAGCGAGCACATGAGGCTTAGAGGTAGTGGGACTTACCACCCAATGATTGGAGTGTCCAGGGAACTTGAAACCAGTGACTACCGCCGGACCAAACGCACGAGCGGTGTTCATGCTCGCGCCAGTGTAGAAGACAGCGAACCTAACTATGGTCAGTTATCGTCTCTGGCATGCCAAAGGCGATGAACACACAGGTGCCCAACGAAAAGCGTCAGCCCGATTCCAACCTATGTTCGTCAGCCTTTGCGGAATCGAAATACAAAATATAAACTGATTACAGGGGCAAACGGCGTGGCAGAGTGTTTCTCGGCGGCCAACATGAGTACGGCCAAGACCAATGTCGCTGTGATGAACATCTCTATGAACACGGCCTGGGCTGGATTTACCCCTTCCTGTAGGAATGTACTATGACAGCATAAACAGTCAGTATCTTGCTTTACAATCCGTTCAGAAATCATACTTGACGCTGAACGGTCCAGGAGTCAGGGCGTATAAGATCGCCGATCCAGCGATCGCCCCCACCATTTGCGCGATACAGAACAGGACGAACCGAACGGGACCGACGACGCCGACGAGGAAGAGTGCCAGCGTGATGTCCGGGTTAAACAGCCCACCCGTGACGCGGTAGAATAGCCAAGCGGTAACGAGGAGGCTAAACCCCATGGATGTCGCGATATAGAGCACATGCTCGATGCTCGAACCGCTTTGTTGTGCCTCGCTAGAGGCGGCTTGAATACCGCCTAGACCGAGAAGGATGAAAAGGGTTGATCCGACGAACTCCACGGCGGCGGCTCTGGCGTCTGCAGAAAATGTTTTGAAAAGACGCTGTGAACTCCAGTATGGGAGGTTTGGTTCGTCCATATTGGTTAGGTTAGGTTCAACGTTCAGCTACTAACGGGGGGAATAGTGTCAATGTATACTAGTAGGGGCCCTGTGGCTGTCCAAACTAATAGATTGTCAGTTGGATAGATTTCAAATCTGGCCATGTAACGGAAGATCTGAGTGAAACAACATCGCCTCAGATATTGGAGCCGCCACGATTGTTGGAGTGAGATTATCCCTGGGCCCTTCGGTATGAACGACGGGACAGAAGATGATTCCATAAGTGAAATTACACCTGTACAGCTACCAAGCCTGTCTCAGAACCGGCTTACTTGACCGCCAGAAGTGAATACAGTAGAAAAACTGACAATTCAAGCCGCAGCTTTCTCGGACACCTATCTTTCTCACGCCCAGAATGGAGACTCTGAATCGGGGACTGTCATAGACTTCGCCACGCTAGTCAATTCACTGGATTAGCGTAGGCCATGCAGTTTTTCAATTTCCTTAATGCCCTCCTTGCAATCAGTGATTGTTCAGGTTCAGGTACCTTTCACCATTTACAATTTGACAATGAAGCACAAGGACGCAAACTTACGTACGCGCACTGGCAGCAACATGTAGCAAACCACATCAGCAGGATGTAGCCGAGTTGAAAACCAGGTACCCGAGTTATAACTCGGCAAAATTGACGAAAGTGTAATAGTACAGTTTTTGGCCCCCAATCGTCCAATCGGAGGCCACGAAAACCCCATGAAAGAGACGTCAAGCGATGACGTTTCAAGCCAACTTGCTGATGCAGGCCCTGTGACATTGCCAGTGGACATGATCAGGAGTCGTCAACGCAGTATAGCAGCACCTGGGTCGGGCCTATCACAAAAATTGCATGGGCCGTGATGCATTGATGACCGTATTCCGAACTGCAATGATGCGGTGACCTAGGATCATGACTGATTAGTAAGTCCATCATGTCGCTCTAAGCTATATGGGAAATTGATACATGGGCACCAGTAAGGGACTGAATATATTCGGAAGGACTTCCTGGTTTTGAACTGAGAACCTCATCAGTGGCGGCTTATGCCAGTGTACAGTAGTCGACAGGTACGTCGGCAAGTAGTTCTGCAGATTAGTACGACACTTATGTTACTATAACGAACTCAGCCTACGGTATAGAACTGCGCGGTATTACTTTGTTCTCGTAAAATTCCGGAAGCCCACTGCGGCACAGCATAGTAGCATAGCATGCTTTCGGCATCTCGTTGAGCTTCGTCTTATATATATACGTGTCTGTAGGTCATCGGGAACTTCTGACTTCCACCCTGTCTTCTTTTGCTAGACAGTTTTTCGGTGTGCACCCACCGACTATATGGCGTTGTCCTTGGTCTCCGCTGTGACAAACCTTCTACTGAATGACTATGCGGCCGGTACGTCCGTCCCACCCGAGAGAGACCAGCCTCATAAAAGTAGCCACAGTTATAGTCATCACTTCCGTTGGATATGATTATGGTATACATCTCTGAAGAATCCGTTGAACCATCGGCTTAACCTTGTTATTTCCAGTCCTCACGTTTCCGAGAGAGGTATTATGCTCCGTTTGCTTTGATTCTGGTATGATACCATAGCCTTGTTCTTACTGATGGTCCATGCAGATAAAGTACATATGGGTTCGCAATTTTTTCGTTGTTTAAGTTGGTGTCATAATTCCATTGTGATTACAGAACAAGCCTTGGACATTAGTGTCCGCGCTTTTCGTCCTCGTACGTATCAAAACCTAACCTGTCAGACATCTTTGAAACGATTCCGCCTTAGACTAACCATTTTTGCAGGTTCGTTATCTCGGGATATGTAGCTTTATGTATGTTCTGTTTCATTCCCATTGATGTGTTGAATATTAACCTTGTCCATCAGAATGGTTTCACTCCGTATGTTCAGGAATTCAGATTATGGTAGACTGGAGTAGTTAACCTCATTGAAAGGGGAAACTTCTTTTCAACATGGACCCACTGAAGTGAGTTGTTTTCTACGGGACAAAATCTTGGCTTACTCGATAATCTCAATCTGCAGTTGTGAGTTGCCTTTGTTTAATCTAGTCTGGTGACCTCGAACAGCTGATGCCGATCGGAAGTTGTACGCATGTCTTGATACATCTTGTGTCTACTTGGTTCCAATGTAGTTCTAAGGTGGGATACTCTCTATCGTCGATCGATGGGTGAATCTTCTGTTCATTTGTGCGGCCGATCGTGAGTTTTTCTGCAGTTTGTCCCAAAAGAGAGGGGAGGCATATGCTGATTACAGTGATGATGATCCTACGTGTGTGGGCCATGTATGCTGGATCGAAGATAATCTTTGGCATGCTTATTACTTCTTATCTCGCGGAAGTAATTCCATCAACCATTGCTTCGATTATTTATAGTAATCCGAGCAGCTTTTCAGGTGTGTAGAAGCGAAAATAATGATGATTATGCATTCTGTACTGACTTAGACGACCTCGCTGTCTGGATATTACACAGTGACTCTTACTCAAATTGCGGATTTTACATTTTGCTCCAAAGATATCGATACTTTCAGTTGGAACGGTGTTTCCAGTATCACTCAACTTATCCATGCTACGGTGGTGTGCACCCTGGTGATCACTCGATTCGTGAAGGAGTTGCTCCAAATGTATGGAATCACCAAGCGGTGGCGACTCAGCCAGTTCATAAACCTGCTCGTCATGGAGGGTGTCCTCTACTTCCTTCTGTACGTTCTCGTTTCACCCTGCTATATCCGATTCCGCAAGATGAGTGTGGCTAACTCTGTTATCGTATCCTAGTGTCTTGGTATGGAACCTCCTGAATACAATGTACGCTTTCAGCAATTACTCTCCAGAGGGGTGGCAGATCATCCCCGTGTCTCTTATCGGACATATCCCTTTACCCACGTTGACTCCGCGGTTCATCCTTGACATCCGGGAATTATACGCGCACAATGTTTCGGGATCTGGGAGTGGGATCGACTCTGGTTTTGGCTTGTCGACGCCGTCTGGCAGTGAGCTGAGCCAATCCCGAATCGTGTTCGCGGATTGCGGCCAGAACGAAGGAGAGGATAGCGGGGAAGATATACCAATGAACGAGCGGACACTGGTTTGACGTCATACGCAGTCATCATTAATCTTGACCAGCACTAGTTCTAAAAGACTTGTTACGTGGGGCTAGATGAACATTATCAGGCATGATCGCTGGGGCACCGACTTCCATATGATTGTATTATCGCCATCACTTCTCTGATGTACACCGCCGAATCAGCTTCGAGCACCGCTTGACGATTCGGGGAACTTCGTCCAATCGGGCCGTACACTTTGTCACCACAGCCGTCTTTTCCACCCTCGGGATATGACCAGGCACATAGCCTATCGCTATCCGAGAACCTGTACCTCAGACTCGTTGCCTACGTTGGCTGTCAGTCCATCCCTTGATGCTCGTGTACGCATAACACAACTCGTTATTATTATACAACGATTACTTTGGCCCCTAGAGTTTTAATCGCCTTCTATATGACAACCTGGGAGACTAACCGTACCAACCATTCTACCCTTGGGTAAAGCAGAATGGTTGACTCGAACCCGGTAGGCGCGGCGTGGCGATAAGAGGTTCGATATATGTGTTAGGGACAACTATCGGGTGATGGCCCGCAACAGCACCAAGCCTAGGTGATTTGAACATTGCGCCATGATACCACCACCTGCGAGTGACGCAACGGGAATAAGGTTCAAGATGACTCGGACTCGTCCAGGGATGGGAACAAATTGATCAGAGAGCCTGAGACACGGAGCAAATGAGTGCATACTCGACGAGGTTAGTATATCACCTTCAAGTTATTCAGAAGTGGATATATGACTTACCGATTGTTAGATTTTGAAATGAACAACAGAGTCCATTCTCCGCCTGTTTATTCAGAGTGGTAGTACGTTAGCGTGTCAGCGTCTACGTTGCTTGCAGGAGGGCGAGAGCGAGACTAAGTCTGGTCTTGCCCTTATACATTGAACATGTTACTCATTCTAGTGCTCCCAAATCCCTTCTTTCTAGTGTCTCCTGCACTTTCTAGGTGTAGTAGGGCAGTACGAGATGTTGGAGATGTCGATGAAATCCGGAACGACTCTGCCACTTCAGTGTCGGGCACTTCTGTGGTACCGTGTATACTTCGGCAAAACGACCTGTAAGCGCTTTGAGCAACACCGGTAATATTAGTTGTTCATTGTATCGAATGCATAAAGCTTGCACGGGGCTTTCACCCCGATAATTAAAGAGCAGACCAAAACAGCAGCAGCTCCATCCAGAGGTCTCGGATGACCATTGACGATGTCCGAACTGGCTGCGCAGGTGTGCAAGGGAAGTGGAAGTGAGGCCGGGTAGAGAGACAGGCACAATATACACAGGACTTAGAGCCGCTACGTGTACAGTGATCTCTTCGCTCCATGGAGTTTACGCCTACCATCAGACTCCTCGAGTTTGATGTGACAAAAAAATGAAGGTCATTCAAGCATTGGAGCAAAGGACTTGCTTAATTGAAGACGGTGATGGGTGCAGGGGCCCGGTTGGAGTTAAAAGACCTGGTCGATCATATAGTTTTAGCTCCCTGAAACTCAATAGGCTCCAGTGACTTGACATCGTAGGGCCCTCGCAGACTTCAATGTTTCAATGCACACATAGATCCCCTGCATTACGATATCCAATCACTCACCGCTCCCGGTGCCAGAAACCAGAACCTTAGCCTGTTCACGAGACACATGATCCCAGTTACTCGAGATAACATATTTCTGCCCCGAACCATACATTTTGAGGTGTAAGATTGAGGCGAGTGAGTTGCACCGTGAGACTGCACCATGATCAGAAGAACATAG
This sequence comes from Leccinellum albellum, assembly GCA_038090015.1. Lineage (NCBI taxonomy): Eukaryota > Fungi > Basidiomycota > Agaricomycetes > Boletales > Boletaceae > Leccinellum > Leccinellum albellum. The sequence continues at coordinate 76,176 of JBBPLX010000001.1, forward strand.
ACCCACACTCTCTACACGGACTCAGTCTTCCAACTCCCAGCCTCCGTCGGTGGCGCATCCTCCACGCCCTCCAAATCAATACCTTCCACATCATCGACGAACGCTATTGTCGTAACGGTAGGACCGTTTCCGGGTCGCCCCGAAAAGCTGAGCCTAGTGTTGATCTTACTCCCATTGCACCCACACTGAACAGTGCGTGCATATAATTCGCGCATGCTCACGATGAATCGGGGGGTGAGAGTGTATGCGGGAACGAGCTTTGCCGGAAGGTACAGTATTTTTGGCCATCCCTCTGGTGAGAGAAATCTGAGCCCAATCAGCAGATTGATCAAGTTGAGGAGGAAGAAACTATTGCGTGATTTGCGGATAACACCATATATGAGCAAATGATAGGGAATATGAGGGTGAGAGTACACACGCAAAGAAGTAGAGAACGCTCTCCCTAACAACCAGGTTGATGTACTGATTGAGTTGCCACTGGCTCGTCGCTCGGTACATTTGAAGCGACACTCTTAGAAACTGGACGCTCGTGAGCATGCATAAAACTGCGCCATGTATCATTTGAACAATGATCACCGCTCTCATCCACTGTGGCACGGGCGGGCTGTAATCTAATTGACACACCGAATATTCCAATATCTGCAGTGCGACCGCTGTTACAATAGAAAGTCGGATGTAGTGGACAGTACGTTTGTCAGTGCAGCAAATGTAATGTCAGCGGACACCACGAACCTGGCAGATACTTGGGGACACTGCCTATGACACAGAGGATGAGGGTTGATGCCATCTCCAAGCAATATAGCGTAAGGAGCACAACGAGGATTACCCTGGACCGGTTATACATTGCCCAAGTGCGGAGTGTCATCACGACTATAATTATCGTTTTAGTTGGCCTTCTAGAAATAAGCTGCGTGAATACTTACGATCCGCTGCACCAACGAAGATGCTATATGCCCATAGACGGATGACACTTATAGTACCACCTTCGAGATATCAATAATACAGTTGATTGTTGTATGATTGTTCTTACAGCTATTGGATACATATCAGCCATATTATGATACCCAGATGAAGGGGGCAAACACTTACATCTACAGGTGCACGCCCATCGATAAACTGAGTTGAGTGTTTATTTATGTCGCTGCGACCAAGGAAGGTACCTTTGTGGTTGCAATGCCACCAAGCAGGAAACTACTTTCTCCTTGAGACAGGGTCACGGTTTGGTCAATCCCACATTTCAAATGCCAAACATACCAAGGCAATACAATCTGACAATCATTTGCGATCAGTATTTGGCTGCTACATTACGACAGACTCACATTAGAGCACATAGACCACAATAACGGATCTATGAGGAACAATGCTGGGCTTGTTGCTCGTGGTGACGCGCTGGCAAACTGATGCGCACCAGAATGAACAACAGCGATAGCCAGTTCCAGGGTTTGCTCTGTGGCCTTGTAAGGTACACGGTACGTTGATAAGTGGTTTCTACTGACCCAGATGTGTTCTATCTACATGCGAGAAAAACCATGTCATCTAATAACTCCACAGGTATATATGAGGTGTATCATACCTCTTTCGAAACAGTAAGAACTGACATTAAAGTTTGAGAACATGATTGGAGCACAAGAACATTGAGACTTACAATAATCATATCCAACAGCAGTAGCAATGGAAACTGTGACAAACTCGTGATATTGGTCTTCATGACGTGAAGATCAACATACGCATTATATAGTCAATTTGCTGGATAGTAATTGCCCGTAGAGCAAAAGACATGATCTTGATGGATTTGCGGCAAGAATCAATTGCAGGCAGGTTAGGTAGGTCCTGAATGGTCTGGGACGGCGTGGCTCTACGTTGGTCGACGGAGCACAATGATATTTATAAGTAGCCTTAGGAGCTGTCTGTTCAGATTATGTGCACTGATACTACTAGTACTTGGATTCAATGATCCCTGCCTTCTGTGAGGATGACTCTCCTTGGTATCAATGGAAGTGTGACACATACTATCATACCGTTGGTCCTTATATCAACACGGTGGAGTTATCCCTGATACCTTACACGAGTAACTGGAGTTGGAAAAAGCCGCCCTGCGCACCATAGGGTCCGACCTGTGTAATTTTATGTACAGCATCAGTTGACACGGAATTCATTTAGAACCGCATTATCGCCAAATCGACCAAACCTGCACTGGTAGTGATTTCCCCCGATTATCTCGCCGGCATTAACCTTGTGTCAATCTCCACCATCGACGGATCCATGATAACCTACAATAAAGCGCCTTCGAACGTAGGTGACCATGTCATTCGGAATGCTGTGTATTGGAGCCACGCCCGTCCTGATGCCAAGGACACACTCAAGCTGCTAGGCTATAAGTGGGGATTGCTGTGACGTTGGTGGCCTCACTGGTACGGGAATGGGGACATATGCCTCCAAGACCATGGATGTGAGTCGATCTGCGGGGGAGGAATGTTAGCAACGGAGTGACTTGCTGGCAAATATGGTGGACAAATACTGGTAGTAGTAGTAGCTATCACAGCATTAATATTTGTCGCCCAGACCACCACAACTGTCCGGAATTCTTGCACTGATTAGGGAAGCCTCCAGAAAACAATTCGCCGTGTCCATCAAGCGGACGATATACTGGCGCCAGCCTCCTCGAGGAACCTTGCGACTACGCTGCCGGCGGAAATGAAGTTGAAACTGCGTACGGTTGCATGAACTCCCGTCGGAAAGTCTTAGGAGCCGGCAAAGTTGGGATTTAGATGCGTTACTGGCATGGCGAAAAGTGGGCCTCTGTTTTATGTACAAAATGATGAACTTTAATTATGGACGAGTAGTCATTCAAATTCCGACCACTACCAAATATCTATCGAACTACTGCTCTTTTACAACCACCTTGGACGTAGCCCGAGTTGGATCTAATTCCCAAGATATGAGCACATGGGCTAGTCCAAGTGCAACCCTAAGCCATGTCTCCGCCGTCCCGCCAGTGTCACCGGTCCAATGGAAGCACGCGTTTGCATACACCCCGGATTCTGGTTCTGGCCAACCTCGAAACGACTGCCAACTTGTAACGAAGGATGTCATAACTTGCAGCAATGAGGATGCGTTGCCCACTCAGTTCCATTCGTGCAGGAGCCAGTCTTGTTCTGTCAGTCCTGGTGGTGCATTGAGCTCTCGTCGTGGTGCGGTGCCAATTTGAAGCTTAGAGATTGGCACGTTTCTGACTCATGCTTTGCAGGCTCGCTGCCTCGGAAACATAAGCAGCAGAACAGAGGTAGGCCTTCGGCCAACTTAGACAGACGCACACGGCAACACATGAACAAGGCATGGGGCGGTTGCGATCGGGATCTCAGTCCTTCGCGCTCATCTACTCCCTCGGCTCATTGCAAGACTCGCCGTATTATGTTGGATGCGGTGGAAATCATTAATAAGGAGGCATCACACAGCCTGATGCCCCTTCGGAGGTTAGTCCGCGCCAGGTCACGCTCTACCAGAGTTGTCAGATCTGCATCCTCGCACGATCTATCTCTACCTATCAGCTGCGCATATAGCGACGTCATACCACACCATAATAGCTCTTATGCTGCATGCCCTCCCACGGAACGTGGCGAATCCACTAGTCCGGAATCGAGCGCGACGCTATGCGTCAAGACGTCCAAGTATTTTAACCGAGCATTGCCTCATTGTTTAACACCACGGGATTCAGCGGTTCTGACACCTAGTTCTTCAATTCCAGTGTACAACAAATCTTCTGATTTCGAGCATCCTCCGCCGGACCCCGCGCTTAACGAGGTAGCAGATGGTTTAGACAAATTAACCTGTGCCCCTTCATGGTACAATAGCTTTGGACTATACGACGACCTTGTGTTAATGTTGGGACGATTAAAGCCAATACTCATACAGGGTGGGTGCTTCCTGTGAAGATGTCATTTCAGACACCGATGCACGAGACAGAGAGTGTACGAGACGACCCGTGGAAGGTGCTCATAGCTGTCCGATTACTCAACGTGACGACCGGGAAAGCGGCCATTCCTGTCTTTTGCAAGATTATGTCGCGCTGGCCGACACCCCAGGATCTCATGTACGGTGCGTTACGCACCTTGATTCTCTTGGGTCTTCGCGGCGAGGCTGACTTGAAGATTCTAGCTCCACACAATGACCTCGTCGAACTGCTCAGACCGCTTGGGCTGTATAACAAACGGGCAAAGTGGCTCAAAGACATGTCCGCGTGGTTCTGTAGCGTCGACAGAGCACTGGATGGTTCCAGTGCACCTTTGGCTTCTCTCCTGTGCGATGATCGCATCACGGCCGCTGCGCTGCGCGAGTACTGCCCTGGCGTCGGCTCATACGCGATTGATTCGCTGCGCATCTTTTGTGCGAGTGACGAGAACACGTGGAAGCGCGTAACACCGCGAGATAAGGAACTTATTCGATATCTGGTACGCCGTGCTGTGTTTCCAACTTCGCGTAGCGCTAAATGACGGGCCGGAACGTAAATGGGTTATCATTAATCTGGGTAGCGGTGGCGCTGGGCCATCGAAGAAGGCAAGGTGTGGTATCATGAAGGCGTGATCGGGGACGTGGACGTGCCATATCTGATCACGTTAGTGGACGAACTCGCGGCGCACTACGATGGTACCATCGGCGGTAATGGATACATGTATCATTTTTACAACGATATGTGTGATAGGCTATAAGCGGCGATAAGGACGGGGAATCTAGATTGTAGACCGTCGATTGCCCCAACCGAAATCAGAGGAGCGAGCCGCCAGTGCAGTGCACGATTGGAATCACGGACCCGCCGGAATCCGCAATACTAATCCAAGTTCGCCTACACTGGCCCTCGGATCTTCACGATCTTGACATCCATCAGCGGTATTTCCTCCACCTCCTCAAGGCCTATCTTGGGTATTGAATCCTCGAATACCATAGTCGTCATGCCAGTGGTAGTCACGCCAGACCGTCCTGAAATACCGAACCCAGAATCCATCCTGCTACTATGTCCACTTTGAATGCTGCGCGCATACATTTCGCGTATGCTCAAGATGAATCGAGGGGTGAGGGTGTATGCGGGTACAAGTTCTGCGGGAAGATATAGTATAGCAAACCATCCTTCCTTTGGAAGCGCGTGGAACCCAGACAATATGTTGAGGAGGTTAAGCAAGAAGAATCTGTAAAAGGAATTCAGTCAGCTCGGTATCGTAGCGGATGATTAAGGGCAGTGGGGACGAACGCAAAAAAGTAGACTATGCCCTGCCGTACGAGCAAGTTCATGTACCGGTTGAGCTGCCACTGCTTTGTCGCACGGTATATCTGAAGTGACCGTCTTGCAAACTGGGCGCTCGCGAGCGTGCATAACACCCCGCCGTAGATCATCTGCAAAATGATAACCACATTCGTCCAGGTATGCGCAAATGGAGTGGACTTGTATGAACAGAGTGAAGAGCCTAATACGTGAATCGCTGATACTGAGCAGTTTCAAGTAAGCGAAATATGAGTTGTGTTAGTCAGCGCAGCACACTTTCTCTGCGACACCTATCCACAAACCTGGCAGATACTTTGAGTCGCTGTCAAGGGCAGCTAGGATGAATCCGGGTGCCATCTCCACGACATACAGCGTAAGAAGTACAATGAGAATTACTCTCGACCGATCGTACATTGCCCATGTTCGAAGGACCATCACGACTGTAAGTTAGTGCGTTAGTTTTTAGATGTAAACAAAGCTGGAACTCACGATCGGCTGCCCCCAAAAAGAGACAGTATGACCAAATATGTATGATACCCGTTATGCCACCTTGGAAGTATTGGTGAGTAGATGGATCGTCAGCCGTGTATGTACTTACAACTATTTAATAAAAATCAGCTGCATTGGCAAGTCCCAGCAATGAGGAAGGCCGAATGCTTACATCTGTGATAGCATATCCATATCTTGGTAAGCTTATTGGCGATCAGTATCAGAGGGAAAAACCTTCACGTTTGCGGATCCACCAGCCATAAAACTGACACCCTCTTAAGGTGGGGTCACATTTTTGATCATATGCATTATCACTTTTTGAGAACATACCGAGACAAAAGGTTCTGACAGATGGTCTGCAGTTAAGATGAGGTTCATATGCTTGGAAATAAACTCACATTAAAGAAATGAGGCCACAATAACGAGACTGAAAGATACTAAGTTTGATGGAGGGATTGATAATGATCCGGAGAGGTCGCCACGCACCAAAATGAACAGTGTCGACACCCATGTCCAAGGTTTGTTCTATAATCCTCTCACGCACACGTTACACTGATAGACGTGGTTTCTACTTACCCAGATGAATTCGATCTACAAGGAACAAGAACTATGTCATCTAATAACTCTGCGAGGTACTCTGCGGCACATACCTCTTGCGGAAAAGTAAGGACTGATAATGCATTTGAGAGCATTATGTTGGAACGAAAATTCGAGACTCACGATAATCGTATCCAACAGCAGTGATAATGGCAACTGGGACATTTTTGAGATATCAATTTCCCTAGGGCAACTGCTAATAAATGGGCCTACCAACTGCATAGTCTTGCGTGATAATCGCTTCCTGCAGAGTAGAAGACATGAGATTGATAGATATATCGAAAGCTTCAAGCGGTTCAGACAGAAAGATGGTGGAAACATTCAGTCCATGGATATGGGGAGCCGAACACGTTATATGAGAGGGCACGACCCGGATGGCTTCCAACTGACATGTGCATGATACATATCATTTTCCTTTTCTGATGAATGTTCTCTTTGGAAACTTTGGAAATCGAAGTGCGTACCATAAATAATTATTACATATGAGTCTAGATTTGGGCTCAATAAGATATGGAGTCCGTCGATTCGAAACGTTATCCTGTGTTGCGCGTATAGGCGTTTGGTGGCCACAAGATAGCATTAGATGGGTGCGATGGCGTTGTGTCGACCTTCGGATTCTAAGATAGAGCGCACTATCGAGAGTAGTTTATGGCTAAGTATCCCGCCTTTGTGTTTTTAGAAATGATTCGGATGATGGTATGTGCCCAGGCTGGGTGGCCCTTCCACGAGGTGTCTCGCGTGTTGTCTCACGTTAGTTTTCCGCTCCCGAACTTCGGCCCCGTGCGGTAGTTGGGCGATATGATCAGTGACAAGACTAGAACCCGCTGAAGCAATATCGAGCTGGACACCCAAACATTTTGCATACATCGGGTCAAGGTAGTAGTCGGAGTTTAATCTGAGTGAGCGGGACATTTAATTTAGGCTTGATGCATCTTCAATGGCTTCTCCAATCTGGTGCTTTCAAATCTCGAGTGAAAAGGGAAGTTAAGGGTCTTTACAGTTTAGAAAACAAAGCGATACTACTTAGTAGTGTGGAAAACGTCCACATGGCAGAAAGTGTCCATTAAAGTTGGAAATGGCTCACCTGCTTGGCGGAGTCGACGAGGCTGCCCGGGAAATCCGAAACCTCCATTTGGAATAGTCCAAGAAAACGAGTATCGTAAAGCCCTTTCACTTCCTTTTTCAGACTCGAGATTTGATGGTGAGCTGCGCAAGACTCGGATGCTTGCCGAGCAACCTCCATTTAGAATAGTACAGTCCAAAGTTATACATACTACTGTTACTTGCCAGTAATAGTACATAGTATGTATAGCTTTGGACTATACTATTCTAAATGGAGGTTGCTCGGACAGCATCTACTAGTTCGGCTCTGTGATATCGATGGAATTATATAAAGGGGTGAAAACGATTAGAACTCGATTAACTCACTTCCCTTCCATTGTTCGACAACGACAACGAATATAAAGGATACAAAATGACCGGTGCTAAATTCAAAGTTGCAATATGGTAAGGTGTTAATGTCTCAACGGTTCGTTGTAGACTCTGACTTACTCTCACCACTCCACGCATACTGACAGCGGAGGAGGCGTCGGTGGCTTAACCATGGCTGTGGTCTTGTCCAAGTATCCGGATATTGAGGTCGAAATTTTCGAGGCCGCCAGCAAGTTTGCCGAGATCGGCGCAGGCTTTGGGTTCTGGCCACGACCGCTCAAGGTTTGAACTTCTTCCCCAAGCTAGTCGATTAAAAGCTGATAGCATCCTATGCCTGAAGTGCTTACAGAAGCTGGGTCCCGATTTCGAGCGCGACCTCCTGAAGGTAGCGACAGAATATGTCTTCACAGAAGAGTTAGGTAGGTGCATCGGAGACAGTCAGGAATCATCGCCTTTTCATTGGAAATGTAGTTCCAGCTGTTCGCTATCGCAAGAGCGATCAACCCGAGGGAGTCGAGCTATTTCAAATAATGACCAAAGGTAACTCGAGATAACTCCAATTTCATCGCGATATATCGACTCAATCATTTCCCACAGGTCATCCGATGAGATTCCATCGAGCCGATTTTCATGGAACCATGTTATCACATCTGTCACCATCATGCAAGACGCACACATCAAAGAGACTTGTCTCATACACTCAGCCGGAGAGCCCAGATAACTCTCCGATAACCTTGAACTTCACAGACGGCTCATCGTCGACGTGCGACATGCTAGTGGGTGCTGATGGAGTCAAGTCGGTCGTGCGTGGCTGCATGATGCGCGAAATTGCTCAGAACCTGAGTGGGGAAGCAGCAGACTTTGCATCGTCTTGTGCAGATCCCATATGGAGTGGGCTGACTGTATACCGCACGTTGATCAAGGCTGAAGACCTCGTGACTCGTGCACCGGATCATCAGGCATTCAAGGGAGCCACAATGGTGAGCCCACTGCTTTCCACCTTGATTGCGGCCTGTTGAAGAGCTATCTTCACAGTACTTGGGGAAGGACATCGTGAGTGCAACACCCCTGAATGTATATGCTCGTATCATTTTGAGACTCGATTAACAGTCATTCATTGTGTACCCGATCTCAAACGGGAAATTTGTAAATTTCACAGGGTTTGATCTGTCCGAAGAGCTTGCTCGCACTTGTTACGAACCGGACACGACTGGGAGGAGAGCATTCGACGGACCATGGGTACGCGATTTGACCAAGGAAGAATTTTGCAAGCCATTTAGAGGGCTTGAGAAAGAGGCAGAGCAGCTCGTGGAGGTAAACGAGATTCACGTTATTGATCACCTACTATCTCTGATGCCTACTTATAACAGTGCATCGAGAAAGGATCCATATGGGCAGCCCATGTTACAAAATGCCTGCCTACACAGTACCATGGTAGGGTTGCATTGATCGGCGACGCCGCTCATGCAATGGTGCCGTTCCAGGCGTCCGGTGCAGGACAGTCTGTCGAGGCACGGGTCATTTTCATTCAGTTGAAGGTCGTTAGGCTGACGAAAGTTGACAGGATGCCTACCTTCTGGCTACGGTACTTGGGCACTCATCGACCACATTGGAGACGATCCCTCGTGCCCTAGAAGTCTATGATAAACTAAGGAGGCCGTTTGCATCCAAAGTCGCCATGAGTTCCTTGCTGGACGGGCGGATGTGCGCATGGCACGTGAAGGACATGTCCATCGCAGAAATAGGCGAGACGATGTCGAAGGGCCGGGAATGGACTTGGCGTACTAGCATAGATGATGAAGTGCGTGAGGTGATGGAAATGTTGAACCCGAAGTAGCTTTTATACTTGATGTACAACGACTGTTTCTCCTGTAACTAGAGCAGTTTGAATAACACTCCCCGTGTTCTTGTTAATTCGAAGTAGTGCAGAGGAAGCGAGCGCTCCTTTCGAACCTCGCTCATCAATGTAGAGCTTGTATCGAATTTCGTAGTGATGTCCGTCATTCGTAGATCTGAAGTTCGAAGGCTGAACTTAGTCGAAAACAAACCCGATTTCTCCATTGCTCTGAGCTCAGTGGTTCTCAACATCATCTTGGTGGAGCCAAAGACGATTTGTACTATACTTTGACACACTCTAACCGAATATATATATATATATATTACAGCAGTTTTCATATCTACATATGTGGAGCGCATTCAAAAGATGTCACACCTCGGGATTTAATTTTGTCAGGGACCCCAGGTGCCCGCCTGAGCTTCTCTACTGCGCAAGCATTTCCAGCATACACGGACGTGTTCGAGCTAAACCGCCGATCAAATCGATCCACGAGCAGTGCAATGCGGCTGTGCGTGTTTGTACAACCGGCGGTAAGTGGAGCATATTAAGGTGTAGTATGTCATATTCATATTCATAGTTATAGAATTATTTGCCTATGTAATAGTAATATGATGTTCGAACCATCCGTGCGCGCAGTCGGACTTATAGCTTGTCGAAGCACAAAAAACTGTACTCATGGAACACATGTGCAGGTTTATTACAACATGAACCAACTGATATCCATGAAGTCTATTATGCATTGAGGATCCGTGATAATCCAGTGGAACAACGGTTCGGTGCCCTCGTACAGGCGCCTACCAGTTGGTAGCACTCTGAGTCGAATTGCACTGGTGGTGTAGACATGATACAAGTTACAACACATGCAAGTTCATCACGCTCGACAGACTGGTGGCATCAGCACCTATCGCGCTCCCCCAACCACAACAGCTCGGTGATGCTTATCCTCGTCTCCGCATGTGGTGGCCCCGGGCCGGGCCTATGTCACCGGCATGGAAATGTACACTGGACCGTGTGCGGGTGTGACGAACACGAAGCACTTCATTGGATTCGAACTTGGCTAGTGCAGTAATAAGAACATGGGGCTCCGCAGAATATTCTAGGCTGGCTTGCCTGCTCGGCGAGGTCGGGCAATAGAGACGTTTGACGGCAAGATGAATATAAGCGTGCAAAACCAGCCGTGCTTACAACTCACTCAGGTGCACCCGCCCGGCAAATCCCGGTGCATGAATGTAGTACTCGCTTTGGCAACATTGTCCATGAAACCGGTGCTACATACTTCTTTTTTTTCGGGGAATGTCAAGGACACTAGTCTGAGTGCCGGCACAGGCTCTGTAACACGCAGCTGCGCAGCTGAATTATGACCTCACCGTTTGACAGATTCCTGTTGGCCTCTCTCAAATCTCGAGTGAAAAAGGAAGTTTACAAGGGTCTCCACTATACTTTTTTCTGGGACTATTCCAAGCGGAAGTTGCCCGGGCAGCCTCTGACTCGCCGGCTCTCACAGATTGGCAGTTCCAATGGACACCATACTAAACCTACAACAACTTCGGCAGTCATGACATTTCGGCTTCGTGTCACTTGCCGGTTAGTGCCGTGGCTGGGTCTGAAATATTATGTGTGCCGCGTAATTTCATTGGCCGGGATTGCAGCGGAGATTAATTTCTTATGGTGTGATCATGTACCCGTGACATTTCTGTGACTGCTGAAATGTCGTGGGCCGCCGAAGTTGTTGTACAGTACGGTATCGCTTCGTTTTTCCTCTTCGGCATCTTCGGCAATACTCGGGATAGCCGCCACGGCGTGATTCTACTGTCACGGTCACATCATTTTTTTCTATCTCAATGAATACTGCATGGGTTGATGTCAAATAACTTCGCTCAGCCTCACGATGTGTCTTAGATGGGGGGTGTCTGAAGGGAGAAGCTGTTGTTAGAGTAGTCGCCTTGAGAAATCTGCCAACTAGTGGGGAGGCTGCGAATCTGGAAAGCAGCTTCGTAACGTAACACTTGCCGAGTGAGATTCTGTTCGTTTTCCAAACAGGGTCCTTTTTGTAAGGCTTGAACTATATATAGTAATTTCGTCATTCTAGGCGTTCAAAAACGTTACAGAACTTTCTGATCTGAGTCAGTCCTTGGGGAGTGATAGTAACGCCACCGTTCGCCGCAGTTCAATAATGCACTCTAATATTCTAAATGGAGGTTACTCGGGCAGCCTACAACTCGGCTCTGCCATGCAGATGGAATTATTTAAAGAGGTGAAAACGATCAGAATCGACTAACTCACTTCTCTTTCACTGTTCGACAACGACAACGAATTCAAAGGATACAAAATGGCCGCTGCTAAATTCAAAGTTGCAATATGGTAAGTCAATGAGTCTCAACGGTTTGTTGTAGACTCTGACGTGTTCTCATGACTCCCACGCATACTGACAGCGGAGGAGGCGTCGGTGGCTTGACCATGGCTGTAGCTTTATCCAAGTATCCGGATATCGAGGTCGAAGTTTTCGAGGCTGCCAACAAGTTCGCTGAGATCGGCGCAGGCTTTGGGTTCTGGCCACGACCGCTCAAGGTTTGAACTTCTTCCCCAAGCTAGCCGATCAAAAGTTGATGGCATCATATGCTTGAAGGTCTTGCTGAAGTTCGGTCCCGATTTCGAGCGCGATCTCCTGAAGGTAGCGACAGACTACACATACACAGAAGAGCTCGGTAGGTGTATCAGAGACAGTCAGGGGTCGCCGCTTCCTCATTTGGAATGTAGTTCCAGCTGTTCGCTATCGCAAGAGCGATCAACCCGAGGGAGTTGACTTGTTTCAAATGATGACCAAAGGTAATTCGGGACAACTCCGATTTCGTCTGGATATATTGACTCAAGAGTTTCCTATAGGTCATCCGTTGAGACTCCATAGAGCAGACTTTCACACAATCATGTTATCATATCTGTCACCATCATGCAAGACGCACACATCAAAGAGGCTTGTCTCATACACTCAGCCAGAGAGCCCAGACAACTCTCCGATAACCTTGAACTTCACAGATGGATCATCGTCTATGTGCGACATGCTAGTGGGTGCTGACGGCATCAAGTCGGCCGTGCGTAGCTGCATGATGCGTGATATATCTCGGAGCCTGAGCGGGCAGGCAGCAGACTTTGCATTGTCCTGTGCAGATCCCATATGGAGTGGGCTAACAATTTACCGCGCGCTGGTCAAATCTGAGGATCTCCTGATCCGTGCACCGGATCATTCAGTGTTCAAAGCAGCCGCGATGGTGAGCCGTCTTCTTCCCACTTTGATTACCGCCTGCTGAAGAGCTCTCGTCACAGTACTTGGGGAAGGACGTCGTGAGTGCAACACCCTTGAATGGATATGGTGGTGTCATTTTAACACTCAATTAACAGTCATTCATTGCATACCCTATCTCAAACGGGAAACTTGTAAATTTCACAGGGTTTCATGTGTCCGAAGAGCTTGCCCGCACTTGTTACGAACCGGACACGACTGGGAGGAAGGGGTTCGACGGACCATGGGTGCATGATTTGACCAAGGAAGAAATTTGCAAGCTATTCGGAGGGCTTGAGAAAGAGGCGGAGCAGATCGTCGAGGTAAACGAGACCACGTCATTAATCATCTTCTATCTTTGATGATAACCCCTTGTGACAGTGCATCGAAAAAGGGTCCTTATGGGCAGCCCATGTTGTAAAATGTTTGCCCACACAGTACCATGGCAGGGTCGCATTGATCGGCGATGCCGCTCACGCAATGGTGCCATTCCAGGCCGCCGGTGCAGGACAGAGCGTCGAGGTCCGGGTCATTTCATTCAGTTGAAAGTCATTAGAGGCTGACGAAAGTTGACAGGATGCCTACCTTCTGGCTACGGTACTTGGACACTCTTCGACCACATTGGAGACAATCCCTCATGCCCTGGCGATATACGATAAACTAAGGAGGCCGTTTGCGAACAAAGTCGCCATGAATTCGATGCTGGACGGGCGGATGTGCGCATGGCAAATGGGGGACATCTCCGGCCCAGAACTGAACGAGGAGATGACAAAGAACCGGCAGTGGGCTTGGTGTACTGACATGGACGATGAATTGCGCGAGGCGATGGAGCTGTTGGAGTCGAAGTAGCTTTGGGGCGGGATACTTTACTACGTACGGCGACTGTTTCTCCCGCAAGACGCCAGAGTGGTTTGGGCACTACTCTATCCGTGTTCTTATTAGTGTACAGTACCGAGGGAACGGGCAATGCTTCTTATCGATGTATGTATATAGCTTGGACCCAATTCCGTAGTGGTGTCCGCCATTCATAGATCATTCATAGATCTGAAACTCCGAGGCAGAACTTAGTCGAAAACAAACCTGATTTCTCGGTGGTTGTTGTACTATACTTGAACACACTCTAGCTAACCGAACGTCGATCACAGTTATATTTTTCGAGTTCCGCATTCTCCTGATGCTGGTTATCGGATGATAAATAGCAGAGTGCAACCCAAGGCTACTCTCAATGATGAGAATGAATAGCATCGTGTCACACTAAGTTCCAGGGTTTACTCTGAAGTTATCAGGCACGTGCCATACTGACATGTGAATGTGTTCTACTTACCCAGACGTATTCTGTCTACATGTGACGAGAGCTATGTCACCGACAGGGTTCACCCCAGGTGGGTCTACGTGGAATTATACCTCTTTCGAAAAAAGTACGTACCAGTGACAAGGAATATTGTATTAGACCATGAAGTCGTGACGTACTATACATACATATCCAACTGCCGTGAGGATCGTCACTGAGACATTAATCATGTCACATTATCCCATCGGGCGAGGGGATGGGCATACGAAGTACAGAGTCTGCTCTCGGATGGCAAAAGTTAACATCCGCAGGTCAGAAGAGTCTTTTGCACGAACTCGATCGTCGTCAAGCGATGAGCTAAAAGATTCCACATGCATCCGACAGACTGAACCCTGTGTTGACCCCGTGCCCGTGCCCACATCGGGGGGTGAGGATAAACAGGGGCACATATACTATCGTCGACCATTCATCTTATCGAGTCATACTGGCACCTGACCCAACAGACTCAAAGATGTGGAATCTGTGACAAGTATCTGCTGTTAGCTCAGCATAGAGCCCCGAATGAGATGGGAGGAAAGAATCAAACGAGGACTAACACAATGGAGTACAGGACGCCCTAGCATGCAAGTAGGGTCAGTAGGCTATTCATTGAGTTGTCAATGCTCCCTTACATGATATATTTCGGGTGACTGTATCACAGACTGGCCAGACATTGATGAGCAGACAAGACATGCCGCCATGTATCGTATGTGATCATAAATCCCCATATCCAGATATGTGCGAGTGGGGCACTGCCGCCGCACTGTACACCATTGAACACGATGATAACTCCAATGTTTGATATGTGGAAAGAGGTCTGATCAGTATAGCGTATGCTGTATGCAGCGAGTATCCACAAACATGAATAAATCTTTGTATCGTTTTCAAGGGCATATGCGAGGATGATGAATATCATCTCCGCGAAATATATTGTGAGTGTAATGAGGATCGCCCTCGATCAATTGTACATTGCCCATGTACGGAGGATCATTACCTCTGCAGCCATCACCTTAGTTGGCCTCTTCTGAACAATGCAGAAATATATCATCAACTGCACTGAAAAGGAAAGCATAGCATATGTCCAGTGTTGTAGAAGCTTCGTTGTCTTACCGGGAAGCCGTCAACAATCATTAATCAAGCACCAGATCTTTGACTGGGTGTGACAATTATTGAATGTTTCCAAGGCACAGAACAAAAGAATTGAGTACTACTTCAGCAAGCTGATACGCACGAGAATGAATAAAGTTGACATATTGGTAGATAGCTCCTCTTACCTAGATATGTTCTACGTACATGCGATGAAAACAATTGTTAGCGAGTAACATCGCTGCACATTTCTCCATATCCTCGAGCTCCTCGTTCTGTAGGGCATCCTTGAACGCTATCTCCGTGCTTCTGCGAGGCTAGCGCCAGTGCGCCAAAGGCTTGCCGAAGCCGAACGAGAATCCGCACCGTGCGTGTGTCAAGGTCAAACAGAGGGTTGTTGCCAGAGAAATCTTCGTTGAGCAAGGGACTGATCCACGGCTGAACGAGGGGCTCCGTCTTGAGCGTGTCATTTTTGGTCTCGATCCGTACCTCGCTGAGAATTTGCGCCGTAGCACGATAAACATGAAGGCTTGAGTCCGAATTACATGTCGCCAGTTGGAGAATACCCGTGAGGCGGAAAACAAACCCAGGAAGTTGGAGTCGAGCAGAGACGAAACATAGCGGTGGGAGACCAAGGAGAGGGATTGGGAAAGGACGATTGCAACTCCATGGCCATCTGATTCATCTTGGCGACCTCTGTGGTTTGGGGGGCATACGCAGGCAGAATCTCGTCGATACAGCCAGATCAGAGATGACCAGTGACGGTGTGACTGAGCACACTGTAATGGTATGTCACGCGTCACGGACGATCAGGTTTTAATATCAGAACAACATAAATTTATATCTTTACGCGGATTAGACCCAAATGGGGTCACCATAAACTTGTGGGTCCGCCAGATTCTTCAAGGTCGACGACATCTCGAATGCACTGAACTCCTCCCTGTAGTAGTCCATATAATATGGAGGATTCTTTTTTGGTAACCTTTGTAGTTTGCTGGGTCACGCTCGATAACCTGAATGCACCACACTACCGTCGACTATGCACAATATGCAAATCAATTTATACCTCGGTAATGCTGGCGAGTTCCGCCAGTAAACCTGCTCGCACCCTGCAGCATTTCACAACAATATCGTTGATGTTTGTCCGGTTGAGCAACTTGGAGCGCGCTCGAATAGTATCCGAAGGCCCAGTCATGGTCCTTGGAGTCCATGACTGTGTCAGTGTGATTCTCGAGCTTCTTTGCACAATATCGCTGGAAATCCGAAGAGATCCTCGGATCGGCCGTCGTGTCACCAGTGAAATCACTCACTAAGTTCCCATTGTAACCGGTCATCAATGATGAGTCTCCGCTAGCAGATCATTCTCTTCGAGCATCACAGACTGCTCGATAAAGATGAAAATTTGGAAGCATGAACTAAATAACGCGAGAATTGTCAAACCATTCTAAACGGCCATGCGAATCATACCAAACCTAGTCTGTACCCCCCGATACCTCATTGACTGAATGACAACGCAACCCTGTCCCATCAACACGATACGGGGAGATAAGGAGGCGAGCGATAACATGATAGAGTAGGCTAAGAACACCTCAACGTGTTTCTCCGCACTTGACACATTGTTTTCGATGGCTCAAGCCACAATACGTCCCTGAGACCTGCGAGCAGGGAGTAAATACGCATACTACGAAATGACGCAGAGACTCACCTTTAATGTAGCTCATGATCGACTCATTGCACCGCAAACGCTCAGTCATGGTGTTGATGATCTCGAGAAGATGCTGTACAGCATCATATATGGGACCACTGGCAAACATGGTTTCACAGGGCGCATGGTAACACAACAAGCTTGTTGGTGAGTTACTAACCGATTTTCTTCAGGTCATCTATTTTTCGTGCCAAGGATGGCACAAAATAGGTCGGTGAATCCTCGGCCTGGCTAATTATAAACGTACCGTAATTTGTTTTAATGGGCATCAAGGTCTGCACACAGCGATCAGATGGTCAGGTAGAATTGATTAGCTGCGCGTTTGCAGACGACTGTCAACCACGGGGAGAACACACCTATACTTTTATGCTGTGCACGAAAAGGACCTGTTGCCTTGATCGGATAAAGCAAGCCAGTTATGAGGTCGTTGAATAGTTTCCCCGAGATTCGCGATGTTCGTTGCTGATGAAAGTGAATAATAGCACCGTGGGGGCAGTCTGCCGACTAATAAACACACCTCGACTTGCATTCTGAACACGTAAGGGCTCCACTGTGCCTCCGAGATTGACTTTTTTTGTCCTTGAGTAGCAGGGTTCTGGCTCCAAGAGATTTATTTGAATTAAGAACGTAGCCAATAATAACATCTCATACTTAGAAGTGGTGGAACTCACATCGTCACGGCAGTGTGAGGGAAGGACGTCTAAAAGAAGTCGAAGGAATATTTTCTTGTCTGGAGCGACCACGCTGTTGTACTTAGTTTGATGAGATAGTGATGGGTGAGAGGATACTGGAGCCATGTGTTTTGACCGTCGCAAGGTGTTGGTGTAGCGTCCCAGAGTGAGAACATTAAATACCTGGAGGTTGCGATGGACCTGTCGTGGGTGTCAGTGTGATAAAGCATGTATGGTGTTCGTCGCACCGAGTGCTCCAATTTGACAATACTATTGTCTAGACCTCCAGACAGTGGACTCAGACGTCTCCGAGTCGCATGAGCGGTCTTATATTGCGCATATATTGCAATTGCTCCCGAAAGTGCCTTAACCCAAAAGTCATATCCGATTGACTCTGCAGTACTTATACCTTTGGCCTTAGCCCCTGACAAATTTCGTTCAATATGGGGTTTTTTTTTTCACATTCCGACGTTTTAGTCCCTGTGGCTATGCTTGTTTACAAATGTTTTCTTGTAGCCGTCGCAGCTGGTTAAGATTTCGGCTATTTGAACTACAGTACAGCCACTCGGATTTATCCGGTTTCCCGCTCCATGGGATGCCTCCCACTCAGTGCGTCGGTGTCGGTGTGAAGGAGCCTGGTTACAAGCCAACCTGCTGACGTGGTACAATTCGTTGGGGTGTGCAAACGATGGAGCGGGTTCCCACGGCAATATGATTTTCGACGAATGAGAAAGTGTATAACTTACAGTTCCGAATTGATATTTTGCTGATTATTGGCTGAGTGGGTACGGAGCACACGACGGCGAATCATCAAGTGGGTCGTGCATGTCACGATTTGTCATTGGCGCCGTATTGATTCACTTGCTAAACCAGTTTTCGTCGAACCATTGGACACGATCGTGATCATGCTAAAATATGACAGATTCATTTGCTCGTGCCTCTCAATGGCAGCTTTCACTCGTTCCCAAATCGGAGCTGGCAAGTAGGTTCCGTACTATCTACATGCCGATCATCGTGGGAGCCTGCTCAACAGGCTAGTCTGGTGACCAGCCCATCTATGAAGTTTGTTGGTCATGGGATGGCAAACCGTCAATAGACGTAGCTGCATTCCAGATACGGTTCCAGATTCTTTGCTTGATTAGTACATTGTTACACCATGAGCACGTTCAAGGTCGGTCTCCGAGCTAACCCTCAAAGGCGACGGGATCGGTTCCATCGGACCTCGAATAGCACCCTTCGCCGACGTCAAGCCGGGCCACTGAGTCGGACAAGACTCGGACGGACGAGCCACCGGCTATCACCGGCAACACATTTTTCGTACACCGATCCTCGGCCCCAAATCCGTTCTACACGAATCCTCGGTATGCAATTCCTCCTCGTAGACCAAGACTGATCAGCAATCCAGGAGGGCTGTACTGCACAACATTACACTGCACTTACAGTGGGCTACAATGCCACAGTTAGGTCCCAGCTGCCAGTGATAATAGTAAATCCATGAATATCTTGCCAGCAAGGTAACAGAACTACTGTACTCTGTCGGATCTGTACTGGCTGTAGCTCTGCTGTGGGTCCGTGAAATAAATTATGGGTACCTGTCGGCCACGTCCCAGGATCAATCACTGTGTGACAACTGTTTTTGCTGATCAGTGGCACTTGTTCTGCCTCTACTCGTTGTCCTTCGGGCCGCTCCGCTCCGGCGCTTCTCAGGCTCTTACTCGCTTCCGTCTCACAGCACTTCCCATTGTATGTAATCACACTACATAGTATTACATACAAAGTCACGGTGACATCTCCCCTTCCTTCCGCCACGGCGACGCCCACTGTCCGCAAAACCGGTGCTGATTCCCCTTTTTTGGAGAAGGGTAACGGGGACGCCTATCTGACTGTCTGACAGCCTGGCCTGCTCAGAGTGCCGTTCACTTTCCGGATATTCACACGTCACAGACTCGGTACCACCGCACAGCTAAGTTATAACGTCACCGTTTGGTGTGTTCTTGTCGGCCTCAAGCTCTGCCGGCGCATCTGTCAAACAACGCTGTTACGTTGTATCTTCGAAGGGTTTTGCAAGCCTATGCAAGGCCCAACTTCGAGGACTCTGATTGGACCGGAAAACGGTTGTAACTATTCCCATTCATAGTCCAAATGCGAAGGTCAAAAGACACTGCCAGTGCTTGCACAACTTTGGTTGACAGATGGACCTCCTCCAATCATCAAGAAAAGGGAAGCTATTCCGAACGGAGGTTTCCCGGATAGCCTCTGACTCGCTGGCTCCTCCGCGGGCGGTTCCAATGGACATCTTGTGGATGTTTTCCACATCACTACGTAGTAAGTATCGCCTTGTTTCTACAACAGTGGTATCTGCAGAGGGCCACTGGCAGTCACAGCTAGAACGCCACCATTTGATGCACCGACACAACGTAGGCCTCCCCTCGGATCGGAACTGTCGAAACTTGATCAAGTAAAAAAGGAAATAAAGGGTACTTATGGTATTCTAAATGGAGGTTATGCGGATTGCCTCTAGCTCTGCTCTGCCATGCAGATGGAAGTATTTAAAGAGGTGAGAACGTTCAGAATTCGAGTAACTCACTTCCCTTCCACTGTTCGACAGCGACAACACATACAACACATACAAAATGACTGCTGCTAAATTCAAAGTTGCAATCTGGTAAGAAGTCGATGTCTCAATGGCTCATTGTAGATTCTGACTTACCGACAGCGGGGGAGGCGTCGGTGGTTTGACCCTTGCCGTGGTCTTGTCCAAGTATCCGGATATCGAGGTCGAAGTTTTCGAGGCCGCCAAACAGTTTACCGAGATCGGCGCAGGCTTTGGGTTCTGGCCACGACCTCTCAAGGTTTGAATTCCTTCTCCGAGCCAGTCGATCAAAAGTTGATAGCACCATATGCTTCAAGGTCTTACAGAAGCTGGGTCCCGATTTCGAGCGCGACCTCGTGAAGGCAGCGACAGAATACAAATACACAGAGGAGCTCGGTAGGTGCATCGGAGACAGTCAGGAATCGCCGCTTCCTCATTTGGAATGTAGTTCCGGCTCTTCGCTATCGTAAGAGCGATCAACCCGAGGGAGTCAACCTGTTTCAAATGATGTCCAAGGGTAATTCGAGATAACTCCGATATCAGGATATGTCGACTCAGAATTTTCTCATAGGCCATCCGATGAGATTCCATCGAGCAGACTTTCACAGAATTCTGTTAGCACATCTGTCACCGTCATGCGAGACGCACACATCAAAGAGACTTGTCTCATACACTCAACCGGAGAGCCCAGATAACTCTCCAATAACCTTGAACTTCACAGACGGATCGTCGTCAATATGCGACATGCTAGTGGGTGCTGATGGAGTCAAGTCGGCCGTACGCGGCTGCATGATGCGCGAAATTGCTCAGAGCCTGAGCGGGGAAGCAGCAGACTTTGCATTGTCCTGCGCAGATCCCATATGGAGTGGGCTGACTGTTTATCGCACATTAATCAAGGCTGAGAACCTCCTGAGCCGTGCACCGGATCACTCAGTGTTCAAAGCAGCCACGATGGTGAGCCGACTCCTTCCCACTTTGATTGCCGCCTGCTGAAGAGCTCTCGTCACAGTACTTGGGGAAGGACGTCGTGAGTGCAACACCCCTGAATGGATACTATGCTGGTGTCATTTTAAAACTCAATTAACAGTCATTCATCGCGTACCCAATCTCCAACGGGAAATTAATAAATTTCACTGGGTTTAATCTGTCCGAAGAGCTTGCCCGCACATGTTACGAACCGGACACGACTGGGAGGCGAGGGTTCGACGGACCATGGGGGCGTGAGTTGACCAGGGAAGAATTTTGCGAGCCATTTAGAGGGCTTGAGAAAGAGGCGGAGCAGATCGTCGAGGTAAAAGAAATCCACGTCATTGATCGCCTGCAATCTCTGACACCCATTTGTGACAGTGCATCGAGAAGGGGTCCTTATGGGCAGCCCATGTTGTAAAGTGTTTGCCCACACAGTACCATGGCAGGGTTGCATTGATCGGCGATGCTGCTCATGCAATGATGCCCTTCCAGGCGTCCGGTGCAGGACAGAGTGTTGAGGCACGGCTCGTTTCCATTCAGTTGAAAGTCGTTAGCGGCTGACGAAAGTTGACAGGATGCCTTCCTTCTGGCTACGGTACTTGGACACTCGTCGACCACGTTGGAGACGATCCCTCGTGCCCTAGAGGTCTACGATGAACTAAGGAGGCCGTTCTCGCGCAAGATTGCCATGAATTCGATGCTGGACGGGCGGATGTGCGCATGGCAAGTGGCGGACGTCCCTGTCGCAGAATTGGGCGAGAGAATGTCAAAAGGTCGGGAGTGGAGTTGGCTTACTGACATGGATGATGCACTATGTGACGCGGTGGAAATGTTGAACTCGAAGTAACTTTGGAGCGGCATGCTTCACTGGCACGTACGACGATTATTTATCCTGGGCCAGAGTGGTTTGAGCAACACTCTATCGATATTCTTATTAGTGTAAAGTACTGCGAAGGGAACGAGCAATCCTTTCGAATCTGGCTCATCTATATATCTATATATATAACTTGTATTGAATTTTGTGGTCATTCGTCCAAACTTAAGTCGAAAACAAACCTGATTTCTCGGTTGTTGTGAGCCTCGGTCTGTAGTGGCTGAGACGTTACGAGGTACATGTCATACTGGCATATTGACAGTTTCTGTATTCTTTCTACAACTGGATTTACCCACAGGTATTTTCATGCAAATCATGCCTCTTTCAAAAAAGTCAATTCTTGGATGACAAACATGGACTCAGCTGCAGGTCCGAAGACATAGCCCTCTTTTATGTAGGTTGTTGGGTGTCTGCAGATACAACCTGAATCAGACGGTGAGATGTATTGTCTGTGCAAGTTCACATTGATCATTGATTCAAGTATTATTAGATCTATTTCGACGTCTCATGCGCCATTTCAAGACTAGCTATCTCGAGTCTGCCACTGGCATTATCACGATTGAATGTTGAACCCGAACCATTGAGTCGCGCACATCTGTGCTTCTCGGAGCACACAAGCAAAGTATAGTATCCATAGATTCGATACCATATCCCCCTACTCTGGGTCCCTCGTCATCACGGCTCCGATCTCCATCGACTTCACATTGTTTGGGTCCTCGTCCTCCTTGCTTCCCGTGGCATCTCCAAACTCGATCGTCAAGCAATGCGCTGAAATTCCAGACTAACCATGCCCACATTGATGATCGTGTGCATACAATTCACGTATGCTGATCATAAATCGGGGGGTGAGGATAAATATGGGTACAAGCTTTGCGAGAAACTACAGTAATATTGACCATTCATCCTGTGGAGCTATACTACCCACCTGACCTAACAGAGAGTCTCCTGAGAGCAGGGATAGACATACGAGATACATAATCATATAGCTGGATCGATTGGACTTCCGCCTGCAGAGAAGACATGATCATGATAGCCTTGTTTCAAGGGACAAGTGTGAATTCAACGGGAAGGTGGAAGGACTGCAAACAGCGACGGAAGCGAGCATGTAATTTATCATCGATTCACATTATTGGCTATGGGGCAGCAGCATGTTTGCCACATTGCGTGATAATATTATGGGCGTCAGAGGGGCCCATAGAGCTTTTTGGAGATGGGCCGAGATTGTCCCCGTCATGGCTAGGTGCGGTGTTAAGTGGGTGGCTTAGTGCGGAGCATTTGATCGGTCATCGATCGGCTTTGAGTTCGCCACTTCCTGGAAAGTTCAGCTTGCTACGGCGCCCGTCACTCAAAATAGGCAACTCACTTATAGGCAGAAACAAAATGTAATAACACTTTCACAGACATATGCTTATGCCGCTCCACCCCCGTAATTTGCCTAGTATGACATATGTAAACCACCGGGCAGTGCCACCACAGCACCTCCTTTCTCTGTCAAAGCCACCGCCACCATAGCGTATGTCTACATCTATTCTTATTATCCCAGGATTGGCCATATGCATTCAGATCCTAGATTTGAGACTGGAAAGACCGCGAGCTCGAGATCGCACTCGAGCGTCGTCGTGCTGCGTGCATCACGCCTGTACGCCACTCGGCCGACGTAGGCACGACAACGCCGCCCACTCTACACTTCCCGCACTGAGGCTGATGAGCCCCATCATTACGCTCTCAGCGAGCGACATCCACAGCTAGAGAGACAGGAGAACCAAGGTCACCGGTACGCCAAGCCCCGGGATGAAACGATGAAATTCGTTCCGTCCGTCAATGACGTCGACGTCGTCAACACGAAAAAATAAAGAATATGTGAGGCTCGTTCCCATACAGCGAAAAAAGAAAGGTGGGGAACGAAAGGGAGGAAGGAAGGAAACCAGATCCCTTCCATCTCCGCAAACCCTTGGCAACAAACGACGGCTAGTACTCACCAAAGGCCCAAACCTAACCCCCAGCCCTCCTTCCTCAAACTTCGCAGCCGCAGATCCCCACAATCCGACGGCGAACAGGAACGCGAGACATGATACCGAGAACGTGGCTACAGAGAGGGCAGAGAAGAGTGCGCGGAATCCGTTGTATTTCGTCGCTATTGGGTAACCGCATAACGATGGGAGGAGGAGGAGGGTTGTCAAGAGGGAGAGGAGAGTCGCTGGTATGGGGGCGCGGAGGGTTGGCGTTGACAAGGACATCGGAAATGGACATGGGATGACGGGAAACGGTCATCGGAAATCAGGAATGAGCATTGATGAGCAGGGATCATGTCAGTCCCATCAACGGCTAACAAAGACGAGCTTATTCACCGATGGGATACAACACTAGCGCGTTCGTCAGCGACGATCCGACTTGCGATCCGAAGCTATATCCTATCCTACATTGCCAATCCGATTCAGAGTTCGTTCGATTCGTGAGAAACAGGGTGCCACGACAAGGGCGTAGGCGAAGGAGTGAGGGAGAAACGGGAGAAACAAACGAGTAAGGAAGGGCAACGGAAATAAAGGGAACCTACCGGGGTGGATCGGGACAGCTCCCACCCGCGTCGTAACACCACCCCCACACTCCGAACCGTACATCGGCGGGGACCGATACGTCAATAAAGTAGAACGTACTTATCAGCGGGACGGAGAACGTCGTGAACAATCTGTGGCAGATGTGTGGGAGATCAAGAACGGTGGAGGCATGAGGAACGTGGATCAAGAAGACGTGACTTTCAGGGCATAATTTGGTGGAAATGAAAAAGAAAGAGAAGGCGAATGCTCACAGTAGCACAAATGATCCAAGAGCGAGGAAAAATACGACTCGTACCGAGCGCAGTCCCACGAGTACGAGTATGTCTTCGCAAACTGGTGTCACTGGCGATCGCATGAACTGACTGATCTCCTGTATGAAAGATTAGAATATGCTGCCAGCACTGGAGATTAAACGGTCAAGCTGAGCTGCAACAGATGGAAGCTCCTAAATGAAAGAGCAGGGAAGGAGGCCCATGTGACTCCTCAGAATATATTGGGGAAGGGTGAGATGGATAAGAATAGATCGCGTCCCGGGTTCGTCCATGGGTAGTGGAGGCGTTGTGTTAGCTCTCACACAGAATGAAATGAACAGAAGAGAAATCATGAATTGTCCAAAGGAATATGAGTACATCGTTGGTAGAAAAGGTGGACAACACAGCCTGGCCGAGCAGGAGAAGGAGCAGAAAAGCAAAGGGAAAAAAACAAGATCTGGCATGATTCCGCGCCTGTATATATTAAGGATGACAACAAAAGGAACCGACATCGAAATACTGACCGTGCGATCTGCACGAGAGGGAAAGCTGGGGATAATAAGGATAGAAATTTGATCAAGATGTCGTAAAAGTTAGATAAATAGTGGTACATTGGGGGGATACCCATTGCATAAACATTCGTAATTCATGCGCATGGGAGGGATTGATTCCTTGCATATGAAGACAACTGAATAGATTACCGCCGTCCAGCCGGGAGAGTGGTTGATACAGATGTAGTCGATACAACATTTGTTCTGCGCATGAATGGATTACCGTGTTGAGCGTGGAATATCTGACGAATTAGATGGTGATCTGAAATCGGTGCTCCAGGAATCATCGGATCGAGAGATCGATACTTGCTCCCAAGCCGCCCCCGTTCTTCTCGTGCCGTAGCCCATCACCGTGGTTATACGGGGTCGTTAGATGTTGGTGACGATGCTGCTCTTCCTCGAAAAGCTTCCGTCCTAAGTCAGTACGCAGATTGGCGCCCAATCCTGACTTCAGAGAAATTGTAGAGCGGGGTACGGTGGAAGCAGCCGGCGAAGGAGAGACATTGATGAAGTCGTTCAGATTGAACGGAACGTTACCGGGAGTCGGCGGGGCCTGCGCTTGCAGACCTTCTGCTTGCCCCGAAGGCGATAGAGGAGCTGGAAGTAGGTGGGACGACGTGGGAGAACCCGCGGAGACAGGAGTCGGTGGAATCACACTTGGTTCCATTGGGGCAGCAGGGGCCAGCGACCCTGGACTCTCGCGCATGGAATCAAGGCGTTCCGGCTGGCCCAAGTTCTGAGAACTTTGACTGCCTGGAAGGGTGTCGATAGTGAGGCTGCTTTCGCTACGCAGCGGACTTCTCCCGTCATCACCCCCGGAGAAAAGGACACGACCCTTGGTGCGGAGAGAACCACCACCCCCCAACGTGCGGAACGCGGCCAGGTCCCTCGCATCTCGTGTCGTACTGGGACGTACGGGGGATGGGGACGTATGCAGATACAACATCAAGTTCGCTGCCTCCTCGTCATCGGCTCGAGGAGTAGAGTGCACGTTATCAGCGTTAGATCGGGGTGGAGTAGCTGCCCTCGTAGCGTTGGGGAGGGCGAAGGACGATTCCGCGGATGGCAACAAAGAAGAGGGAGCCGTGGTGGTTCGGGTCGAACTCTGGGCATATTGAGACAGAGAAAGGAATGAGGCCTCGGAACCTGCAGACAGGGAAGAACGAGGTGATGATGCGGTAGCAATCGAAGGACGTGATTGGAGGAGTGACGTGAGCGTGGCCACAGCCTTCATCTCTACATCTACGGCTTCGTCCGCGGCTTGCTTCTGCTTTCTCTTGCTGCTCTTTACCCTGGCGCGCGAGGCTTGTTCCTTCCTGCTACGCGATTGAGCGCGTGTACTTTCTGCAATGCTGCGCACTGGAGGTGCGGAAGGGGTACCACGGTGCGTGGGGCGCGCACTAGATCCGGCAGTCGAACGGGAGGGCGCCTTTACGGGAGGATCGCTTGAATTGTGAACTGTACGCGCCTGCTTGAGCGGGGGAGGTCCAAGGAGAGCAGCATATAGACTATGCGGCGGATGAGATAAGGTGGAAGCCCCCGTGGGATAGTAGTGAGAACGCGGGGCAGCAGTGGTCGATGACGCAGATAGGGCCGCGGAGGGCACATTACCATTCCTGCGCGTCGGGCTGCCCTGCGTAGTAGCGTTATAGTGGTAGCTGCTAGTACCGGAGGCCTTGCGCTTGGTGCCGAGCAAGCGGGATGGGACGGCAGGCGCTGTACGGGACTTGGCTTCGAGATCATTGAGCGGGATGTGCGATACGTTGTACGTGGCCTTGTATGAGGCATATGAGAGGCGGGCGCGCAGGCCACGGACAACCTGGGAATGAAACAGGAGGTGTCAGTGAGGGAGAAACTCGGGTTGCCCACGAGACGGGTGCACTTTGGGCACGAGCAGCACGACAAACGACACGCCAGCGCTATCCACAGATGAGGGGGGGAGTGCAAGCGCGACCCATTTGCATGCTAACGCGTCTCGCGGGCGCCGGGGAACTCGGGACGTACAACGGAGAGCTCAGCGCTGGCGAGAAACTTGCGAATAGCTTTGTCTCTATCCTCCTTCTCCAAGAGGTCTATGTCCGTGGAGAGAGATGGGCTGTGGGGGAGTGCGCATGTCGCGGGGGGCGACGGGGAGGTGACCGAGGAGGTCGGGGAGACCATTGGGGCGCGTCGGCTGCGATGGTGGAGAGATATAAAGACTATATATACAGATATAACGTGCGGACGCTGACTGTGAGCGTCGGTGGTTGAGGAGGACGATGAGGAAGAGGTGTGAAACGGAGAGGAGCGCGTTAGGGAGTAGCCCCACGCGCGACGACGCGCTCGTCTTATTCATACTAATTCCCACGCTTTCAATACCCACAGCCTTTCCGATTTGTACCTGAGTTCGCATGTGCTATATTGTGCTGCAAGCAAGGCTCCTCAGCTCCTCCTACACATTAAAACACGACACCAACGCAAGGAGGACGTGCACGACCGTGTCGCGTCCCACACGCGCGTACGGTGTCGCACCCTTGTCCTAATTCGTGTGTGCTCGTCTGAAACGCCGGCATAGCTTGCCGGTTGACCCGACGGCACTAGCCCAAAGTCCGACTAAATCAGAATAACGACAAGTTCTGGAGTTCACGCGAAACGTACGGGTCATCGACCGTTAATATCTCTCCCAGACGGATTGGCAAGCGTGGCACCATAACATGAGGGACCATGTCAGATGATCTCCCCACATCAAATTTGCCATCCGGGAGGCACGCCAGTCACCTGTCTCAGCGACCCTTGGTCACAATGGGCAGACGCGCATCCCAATCCGTCAACGCCGAGTCCCAGCTCATCCCAGTACCATCGCGGCAAAAATCCCACTCGATCATCACCTCCCACCACGTCTTCCATGCCTGGTGCATCGAGGGCGACAACAGTAATGCCTACCTTGGGCGTGAACACGACGCGCCAGACATCTTGCCCCGTGTTCGCGGGCAGCGTGTCCTGAAGAAACGACAGGAACTCGTTTCCCCAATCAAGGCAGATCAAGGGATCCCACATCCCAGGCTTTCCCCGAACGGATCGGGGAATGTCGACGGTCCGGAACGATTGTGTAGTCATCAACTGCCCAGATGGCTTGCGGAAACCGACCACGATTTCCTAATTCACATAAATGATGCGCACGTGCATAAACCCTAGATTGGCGTACTGGAACCCCCAACAGGAACGACTGCAAATAAAACTTGAGGAGCTTTCTAGACAATGCTGAGGGATTCATGTCAGGGAATAACTTTGTAGCCACATACTTTTCGAATTTAGCCTCGTCAGAGGGTCCTCGGATGGTCAGGGACGTTTTCAACTCGACAAAGTTTGCCGTGTTCCCAGAATATTGTCCTGTGGCGCAAACAGCTTCGCCCATCAGCAATACGACATGAACCGCGCTGCATACCACGGACACAGTCAACCTCTCCCCCAATGACAATCCTGTGGCTCCCTAGTTTGGTTTTGACAACACTACACCACTGGATATTAGTGTTGACATCCCCACCCCATCCTCTCACGTGCGACGAGGCGCCCTCCCGACGCCCCGGGGTTGAGGTTGTGCAATAAGACTCGAACGCGTAACCATAGTACGTCTGAAGCCGATGGCGTGGCTCCATCTCGTTTCTGAACAAGTGATAAGCACTGCACGATACAGGATGCAAATCCCTTACTTTTCCTTGAGCTTTGTGTCGCTCAGGTGCTCCTCGAAATACAAGGTCCCGCCGACACGCATGACGTTGAGCTCCCAACCATCGCGTTCTTCATAAGGTGCTATGAGTATCCTCTCTCACAAGAATATAAATAACCATGTTTTTGCGAACGATGACAGAGGATCTCACTTGGTCATGATCCCTCTCCAGCACATGATGTGAACATCAGGTCCTTCCCGTAAGCCCTTTCTGAACTTTGACCAACCCCGCAAGAGCGCATCCAACCGTCCACGTTCGTCAGGTCGTCTGATCCACCTGTCATATCCGTATCCGAGATCGGCTCCACGAGGCGGATCGATATAATAGCGCAATGCGGAATCGTTGAATTCGAGAACGTGCTCAGGAGTGTACGAAAACGTGAGAAGCTGCGTTGGTTGCTGAAAGGGTGGCGGTCTGGAAGGTGATCGTGAAAGGCTGGGGAATGCCAGGGAGGTATTCAACGCCGGTCGTTTGGACGCAGGCGAAGTGTCATCCAACTGGGCGTCGACTGCCTTTCGTTTTTGTGCCATTCTCGAGGACAAAGAGAGAGAAACCCCTTGTGGTTGTCAAGTTTGTTGATTGCCAAACACAAACACGTGGACCAACTCTACTTTCAAATCTTGGCGTTTTGTACAGCCGCTTACTGTTATCGACTAGATCGTTGATAGGCTTTTCCAATTTTTGTAACCCGGTTACCATCACTTCCCAAGGACTGAGCCTCCCCAACTGAGTGCTAG
Source organism: Leccinellum albellum (assembly GCA_038090015.1). Lineage (NCBI taxonomy): Eukaryota > Fungi > Basidiomycota > Agaricomycetes > Boletales > Boletaceae > Leccinellum > Leccinellum albellum. The sequence goes on from JBBPLX010000001.1 coordinate 106,090, forward strand.
TGTGGTGGGCAGAATTGTTTTGAGGCAAAATCTACCGGCAAATACGCAGACCTCGACGGAACATTTGAATGGAGTTTTGAGATGTAGATGCAATCACAGGAAAGACTGGTACTTGGAATGCAACACCTACTGACAACACAAGCCCTGGATACCAGAATCGAGATATCCCGTCGGTAATGTTAATGGACCTTGAAATCTTTGTACTCCGCGGGTCCATCCATACTCCGCTTCGGCAGTACTCGGCATGGTCGTCACGAGCGCATGATTCTGCGGCCAATGGCGGAAATTACTGAGACGGGCGGGCACAGAATACTACGGGAGACTACCAGGTATAACTTGAAATTCATATCACTACAGACGGATCATACAGAACAAGATACGTGATTGGTAACCTGGGGCTTATATTGTTACAGTCATTTTTTCTATCTCAACGAATACTACGTGGATTGATGCCATTCAACCTCGCGCAGCCTCAGAATGTGTCTTAGATAGGGTATGATTGAAGGGAAAAGTTGTTGTAAGGGGAGTAGTGGTCGTTTTCAGAAACTGGCCAACTATCAGCCACGGTCTTCGGGGAGTGATAAGATATGTACAGCTAACTGCAGGACCATACGCCGAATTCTCGATCCTTCCACTTCGGTTTGAGTTTACAGCAGCGCGCGCTGAACCAAATAAAGCCAATCCAATTGAACCAGCCCCGTGAGTGGATAATGGAATCGTTCCCTACTGACATATCCCACAAGCTATCAATGTGCAGATATGATAACTAGCATTTACTTGCCTACTAGTGACTAGAATCCGAAGTTAGTGAGGAGTTTGTAGGACAGCTCAGTGCCCAGCTTTCGTTACGGTGGTGGCGGTGCTAGCCTCGTGAGGCTTAGCCAAAACTTTATTTTGTTTGTCCTGCTCCGCTCCTTCGATGGACAAACCACGGAATCGTAACTCATATCAGTCCTCAGATGGGGTATGGGGCCACCGCTCCAGCCCATTTTATGATAAATATTGGCAGACTGGACACACCTGAATCCAGGGATCGGCAAATGCTTCTCAAACGTATTACATGTTGGCACTGCTGCAAAGTTCGCTCGTTCTTGTTTCACCCACCGTTGCGATGCAGCTATTCTGGAGATTGATCGTTCGATCGTGGCAAACTAAAGTTGAATGATCCCCCTGAGGCTCATCAGTAAGTTGGCTTGTAACGTTATCGCTTGACGCGTTTTTTATGGGTTTCTGTGGTCTCTGATTGGACCAAAAACTGTAACATTACTTTTTCGTCGACTTTGCCAAGTTATAACTCAGGTACCTAGGTTTTAACTCAGTTACATCTTGCTGATCCGGACCATGCTCTGCACACAAGGCTGACGACTAGCACCGCCCTTAGGAGTCATAGTCACGGTACCGCGCTGCCCCTGGTCTCGGCATCTTCGAAAAGCACCAATGCACCTTAAACGCCCATATATTATACATATGCAATGTGCCGTGACTCGGACCTTCGAACTAATAATATCTTTTGTATAACAGCCACCGTGCTAGTACATCCCAGAACCGATAACGTGAAATCGATGAACGGCATCTTATAAACATTCCCCATGAAGCTCCCTTTTGTCTCCGTTTGCAGTCCTTCTACCTTCTCCCTTCTTGTTGAATTCGCGCTTGTCCCTTGAAACTCGGCTATCAAGATTATGTCTTCTCTGCAGGCGCAAGCCCGGTCAATCCAGGTATATGACTATGTATCCCGTATGTCTATGATACGCTGCTCTCATGTGATCCGTGTCACAACGATGTCACAGTTGCTACCTTCACGGTTGTGGTGTATGATTATGGCGAGTTTTGTATTAACGCTCCAACACAATCTTCTCAATTTTCATTCTTAGTCATTACATTTTGGAAAGAGGTACTATGATACTGCATATTCTGCGACAGTGTTACTTGCTAACGTGGTTTTCATCACATGTAGGTAGAATATATCTGGGTAGGAGAACCATCCGCCAGTATTCCGTATACCCTGAGAAGATCCTAGAATAAGCCTTGGACTTGGGTGTCAGTGGCATTCATTATTGTGCGTATCAGCTTTCCGGCACGTCACAGCAGGCTCAGCATTCTCGGTTGTAGATTCGATATTCCGCCCTCTGTTCTATATTGTGAGTTTGTTGTAGTGATCAATAACTTGAAGCTCCATACTAACTACGAATGAATCGTAAGAACGTATTGCTTCGGTATGTGTCAGTGTAGCATCGAAAGTCTGAAATTACTTAGAATCATGACCTTGTATCAAGCTATCACAAGCTTCATAGGTAATGGCTCCACTGGCACAAAGGTATTATTTCTTTCCACTGGCACAGGTGACCATCGAGATTGATTTTACACGTCCTTATAGAAGTAAATATTCAATCCTTTCTCTCTTTGTCTTGGAAACCCTATTGATGTTTTTCAATAGTTGTATGTACACCCATTCAAAGATCTACTACTAGACTACTAGTGCTTGATTGACGACGGCTTCAAGGTAATACGATGTTGCTTCTGCATCATTGGACATATATATCCTTTTTCTGTGCAGCGGATGGTACGTTTTTGTGTTGTTCAGAAGAGGCTAACTGAGGCAATGACTGCAGCTGTAATGGTCCTCCGCATATGGGCAATGTACAGTCGATCCAGGGCTATCCTCATCACGCTGCTCATATTATATTTTGCGGACATGGTATCCACCACCATCATATATGCCCTTGAAAGTAGTACAAGGGATTATTCAAGTTTGTGGATACTCGCTGCATATGGTGCATACTGTACTGATTAATCCTCTTTCCACATACCGCTCGCTTTAAATCCCACAGTGCAGGAAATCCAAATATTGGAATTTTCAGAGTGTGCATTGTTGCACCAAACCCCACTCATACGCATCGGGACACAGGGATTTATGAGCATACATATGATACACAGTGGTGTGTCTTGTCTGCTCATCAGTGTCCAGTTTGTGAGACAGTCACTCCAAATGTATCGTCTGACGAAGAAGTGGCAACTCAATCGCTACATGTCCCTACTTATACGACAGGGCATCTTGTACTTCGTCGCGTTAGTCCTCACTTGGCTTCTCCCTCCCATTTCATTCGGGGTCCGGTGCTGAGCTAACAGAATATACCTGTCGCAGGTTTTTCATCTATGACCTCGTTAATCTGTTGGGTCAGACGGATATAAATCTACAATATGAATGGTCGCAGATCTTTTTCATTCTCGCGCGATTCGTACCCGTGTTCATCCTCGCCCCTCGATTCGCGATCAGCATACGCGAATTGTACGCGCACAATATTCAATACGGGCGCGGGCACGGGATCGACACTGGGTTCGGTCTGCCGGATGGAATCTCAGCGCATTGCTTGACGACGATCGAGTTTGGAGGTGTCACGGAAAGCGGGAATGTCGAGGACGAGGACGTGTCCAATGTGGAATCGATGGAGATGGGGTTGGTGGCGAGGAGAGGACCTGAGTAAGGGGATATGAATATGGGACAGTGGTCTGATTAGACAAAAGTTGCTATGTAGCATCCAAGCAAGTTCTCTGTATCGTGATGTAATGTCGGCGAAGATTTGAAAGTACTGTAATAGGACCACGCTCGATACGGGAGACTACGAGGTATAACTTGAAATGCCTATGATATGCTACAGACGGATCTATAGAATGAGACACGTGATTGGTAACCTGGGGCTTATATTGCTACAATCAAAAATTTTATCTCAACGAATACTACACGGATTGACGCCATTTAACCTCGCGCAGCCTCAGAATGTGTCTTAGATGAGGCATGATCGAAGGGAAAAGTTGTTGTAAGGGAAGTAGTGGCCGTTTTCAGGAACTGGCCAACTATCGGTCCTTGGGGAGTGATAAGACAGCTAACTGCGCATGCAAAACCATAGGCCGAATTTTCGATCCTTCCACTTCGATCATCTGTGTTTACAGCAGCGCGCGCTGAACCAAATAAAGCCAAGCCAGTCCCGTGAGTGGAGAATGGAATTATTCGCTACTGACATATCCTACAAGCTGTCAACGAGCAGATACAACGAGCAGATGTGTCTACTTGCCAGTGCCTACTAGTGACTAGAATCCGAAGCTAGTGAGGAGTTCGTAGGATAGCTCAGTGCCCAGCTTTCGTGCTGGGTGGCGGTGCTAGCCTTGTAAGGCTTAGCCAAAGCTTTATTTTGTTTGTCCTGCTCCATCGATGGACAAACCACGGAATATCAGTCCTCAGATGGGGCCGCTGCTCCAGTCCATTTTCAAGTCGCTATGATAAACATTGGCGGACTGGACACACCTGAATCCAGGAATTGGCAAATGCTTCTCAAACGTATTACATGTTGGCACTGCTGCATTGCAAGTTCCCTCATTCTCGTCTCACCCACCATTGCAATGCAGCTATTCTGGAGATTGATCGAGATCATTGATCAGTGGTGGCAAGCTCAAGTTGAATGATCCCAGGCCGGGCCGCCGCATCAGCAAGTTGGCTCGTAACGTTATCGCTTGACGCGTTTTTTATAGGATTTCTGTGGTCTTTCATTGGACTAAAAACTGTACCATTACTTTTTCGTCGACTTTGCCGGGTTATAACTCAGGTACCTAGTCTTTAACTCAGCCACATCTTGCTGATCCGGACCATGCTCTGCACACAAGGTTGACGTCGACTAGCACTGCACCTTAGAGGTACCGGGCTGCCCCTGGTCTCGGCATCTTCGAAAAGCACCAATGCACTTCCAACGCCCATATATTATACATATGCAATGTGCCGTGACTCGGATCGAAGTTCGAACTAATAATATCTTTTGTAACAGCCACCGTGCTAGAACCGATAACGTGAATCGATGAACGGCATCTTATAAACATCCCCATGAAGCTCCTCCGTCTTGCAGTCCTTCTACCTTCCTTCTTCTTGTTAAATTCGCGCTTGTCCCTTGAAACTCGGCTATCAAGATTATGTCTTCTCTGCAGGCGCAAGCCCAGTCAATCCAGGTATATGACTATATATCCCGTATGTCTATAATACGCTGCTCTCATGTGATCTGTGCCACAACGATGTCACAGTTGCTACCTTCACGGTTGTGGTGTATGATTATGGCGAGTTTTGTATTAACGCTCCAATACAATCTTCTCAATTTTCATTCTTAGTCATTACATTTTGGAAAGAGGTATGATGCTGCATATTCTGCGGCAATGTGACTCGCTAACATGGTTTTCATCGCATGTAGGTAGAATACATCTGGGTAGGAGAACCATCTGCCAATATTCCGTATACCCTGAGAAGATCCTAGAATAAGCCTTGGACTTGGGTGTCAGTGGCATTCATTATTGTGCGTATCAGCTTTCCGGCACGTCACAACAGGCTCAACATTATCCCTCGTAGATACGATATTCCGCCCTCTGTTCTATATTGTGAGTTTGTTGTAGTGATCGAGAACTTGAAGCTCCATACTAACTACGAATGAATCGTAAGAACGTATTGCTTCAGTATGTGTCAGTGTAGCATTGAAAGTCTGAAATTACTTAGAATCATGACCTTGTATCAAGCTATCACAAGTTTCATAGGCCATGGCCCCACTGGCACAAAGGTATTATTTCTTTCCGCTGGCACAGATGACTATTGAGATTGACTATACACGTCCTTATAGAAGTAAATATTCAATCCTTTCTTTCTGCGTCTTGGAAACCCTATTGATGTTTTTCAATAGTTGTATGTACACCCATTCAAAGATCTACTAGTGCTTGATTGACGACGGCTTCAAGGTAATACAATGGAGCTTCTACATCATTGGACATATATATCTTTTTTCTGTGCAGCGGATGGTATGTTTCTACATTGTTCAGAAGAGGCTAGCTGAGGCAATGACTGCAGCCGTAATGGTCCTCCGCATATGGGCGATGTACAATCGATCCAGGGCCATCCTCATCACGCTGCTTATATTATATTTTGCGGACATGATACCCACCATCCTCATATATGCCCTTGAAAGTAATACAAGGGATTATTCAAGTTTGTGGATACTCGCTGCATATGGTGCATACTGTGCTGATTAATCCTCTTTCCACATATCGCTCGCTTTAAATCCCACAGTGCAGGAAGTCCAAATATTGGGATTTTTAGAGTGTACATTGTTGCACCAAACCCCACTCATACGCATCGGGACGCAGGGGTTTATGAGCATACATATGATACACAGTGGTGTGTCTTGTCTGCTCATCAGTGTCCAGTTTGTGAGACAGTCGCTCCAAATGTATCGTCTAACGAAGAAGTGGCAACTCAATCGATACATGTCCCTACTTGTACGACAAGGCATCTTGTACTTCGTCGCGTTAGTCCCCATTTGACTTTTCCCCCCCATTTCATTTGGGGTCCCGTGCTGAGCTAATAGAATATACCTGTCACAGATTTTTCATCTATGATCTCGTTAATCTGTTGGGTCAGACGGATATAAATCTACAATATGAATGGTCGCAGATCTTTTTCATTCTCGCGCGATTCGTACCCGTGTTTATCCTCGCTCCTCGATTCGCGATCAGCATACGCGAATTATATGCGCACAATCTTCAATACGGGCACGGGCACGGTATCGACACTGGATTCGGTCTGCCGGATGGAATCTCAGCGCATTGCTTGACGACGATCGAGTTTGGAGGTGTCACGGAAAGCGGGAATGTCGAGGACGTGTCCAATGTGGAATCGATGGAGATGGGGTTGGTGGCGAGGAGAGGACCTGAGTAAGGGAATATGGGACAGTGGTTTGATTAGACAAAAGTTGCTATGTAGCATCCAAGTAAGTTCTTTGTATCGTGATGTAATGTCGGCGAAAATTCGAAAGTATTGTACTATGGTGCAATGTCGAAACCGCGAACAATGTTGGCGGTCCGAGAAATCAATGTCAGGCAAACAGCATCTGGGAGCGAATGCCAACTGAAAATCTCTTGTATCATTGGACCGCCATTAGCCTGCACGTTCAGTTGAGCGTTGTGTCACAGATGGTTCAATCGATTTGGAATAATCGATGACCTACTAATGTACCATACTTTCTGCTATATGTTCTATTTCTCCATAGATCCCGCGGCGTTAATATGCTGTATCCCTCCCCCCGGTCTTGGGGGAATGTAGTTTATCTCTTCCCTTTGTATTCGTAGTGTGAAAATGATCATCGACGGAAGGAACGAATTACCCTCCCGGGACTTGAAGTACTGGTGACCTCGGTTCCCCTCCCGATGGGTCTCTTCTAGTCTGGCATACCTAGATGCCAGTGTATGTAAGGATGAGTCTGGACGTACTACGTTGTTGTGAATCGTCCCGTCTAAGACTTGCAAACGATGACGAATGATCTTACATGACGTGAACGTCGGGTCCTTCCCGCGAACCCTTTTTCAACTTCGACCACGCCCGCAGCAATGCATCCAACCGTCCACGTTCGTCAGATCCTAGTAGCCGCATCATAGCCATCGTGATCCGAGATCGGTCCTATGACCCACGAGGCAGATTGATATAAATAATTAGTCTCCCGCAGTCGGTAGACCCTTAATAACAAGGGGAAGACAGTCGTTCCTGCTATAAATAAAAGCGCAACATGTCAGAGAAGCTATGTGTTGGTCAGGGTGGCGGTCTAGAATTTGATGGTGATTGTGAAAGACCATGTGCTAAGGATTACTATTGTTCTCGAAAAAGCATGGCGCAGCCCCCACTGCGGTCTTCGTCGACGCCATCACTCGCTGTCGCCGTCACTTCTGAGGGCACTACGACTTCGCCCTCGCCCCTCAGGCTGCTGTGCGTCCACACCGTGTGCACCGTGACGCCTAGTCTCCCGTAGGCAGACCCCAAAGTAGGAAGACAGTTATTCCTACTCTTCTTCGCCAGCCCGCCATCGCTCCTCTTGCATGTCCACATGCGCACGCACCTGCACTCGCCCTTCACACCTCACCTCATCGTCGCTTCTCTATCAGATTGAGGGTGGCGTGTGGCGATTGCAGCGCGCTCTTGTTCCCTCAGGAATGCACAACTGTCAGCGCACGTCATCTCACCCTCGTTCGCGTTTTCGCCCCCTCGCCCCTTCCTCTTGACCTGGGTCTCGCTCGCCAACGTGCCATCCCAGGCCATTCGCACGCAGCCACACTTTCGTCGTCATTGTCGTCGTTGCCCTCGCTTGCCGATCCGCAATGACGGTGCCAACCGCTTCGAACAACTCATGTTGGCACTCAAGTCCATCGCGCGGTTCAAACTACACGGACCAGCGCATCGGTACCCCATCCACCAACTACACCACTGCCTCTCTCTGCCCCCGCACTTCACCCGAAATCTTCGAGTCACATGTCGGTGGGGTAACATTCAAGGTTGGAGAGATTAATCTGTCGGGAGAAGCTATCGTGACTCTGTCATACATCGCTGGCGAGTTCAGGGCCGATATGGACCTGAGATGCATCTTGTGCATCAAGGAATTCACTGTGCAGGGTCTATTATGGGACGTGAGGGAGGTCCGCGATAAACGACTTACAATAGCGACAACTGTTTCGGACGGCCATCAAGTTGGTGGATATTAGTGTTGCTTATCGAATGCCATCTATGCGTGACGAGGGATCGAACCTACCACGGCTAGTTCCGTGGTGGTACCGCATGGTGACGAGGAAGCACAGGCAAGCAACACGAAAGGAGCTCGTAGGCCCCGCTGGCCCGCGGGATCATCCTCGCGACGATGGCTTTTGCTGATAAGCAGCCTCCTCTCAATCCCCATCCGCCTTCGCCCATTTATATGACACCAACCGCTCGGGGGGTTCTACTCCCTTCGAGTGTTACAGCCAGAGGTTACCTACACGGCACTAGAAGGCGACAGTCGGGGTAAGGTTAGCCCCCTGACGAGAGCTTTCGCAGGCTCGAAACTACACGCCTATCCCGCCCCCTTGTTCGTCTAATGCGCGTGCTGTCCCAAGCACGGGCCACACGCGGTCCTGATCCTCGGAGAGGGACGACCGACGGGCGCAGCGAACGAATCCAACAGCCCTGTTAGCCTCTCCCTCGCACACTAACTTCCCTCTGGGTTGCACAACCCAGATGCCCAGCTGCGGCTGCCAGTGTTGGGTCGCACAGAATGAGCGAGCTTCCCAGTGGTGATGTCGGCGGAAGATCAAGGGCGCTTTATTAGACCCTTCTCTGAAGACCGGTAGAATGGTCAGATCCAGTTAATCAACAAATTAAGAGATTGCACCACGCTAACCTACGACCATTTACGAGCCAAATCATTATGAAGTCACTAGCCCGATCACAAGCTCCGGGGCGATGGAAGACTTGATGGCCCACAGCACATGCAATATTGAGATCAATACCCAGTCTTCTGCGGGTTCTGGTACGTCAATATGGAGTGTGTGCCATAGGCAAATCACCAAGGTAAGTACAGAGCTCCCCAATATACTCTAGAACGCTGCGATACAACCCTTCTAGCAGCTCCGGGCAGGTAGAGATCGTAAAAATGGCAGTTTCCCGGACGATACGAGTGAGATAAGGCAAGGCAAACAGAAGACGGATCATGGCAAAGCGAGGATCCCTCTCGTTCGCGACCCTTGAACAGGCTACTTAACGGGCTCCAGAACGTGTGGGTGTCATACATGACCCAAAGGAGGTGCTATCCACTACTCCACATCAATTACCTCCCAGCCTCGTGGTTGACTGCACAAGTCGTACCCTGCACGCGGGGTATCTCGTATGAAGGGATTTAAAGAAAAGACATGAAATATAAAACACGTACCTTGAATGGAACCGATGTGATCCAGATGCAGCGGCAATTCATGTAACCGGTGGACATTGGGGTAGTAGGACCTCAAGATCTCGAAGGGCTCCAACTAGGATTGTGGTCCGTGAACTGGGACGACTGGTCAGATATGCAACCCTAACAAATATACTTCTAGAATCCAGCATCAACCGAGGTAATATGCAACACGGGAGTAAATATGAGGCTCATAGTGACTTCTAGCGGACCTCTAATCCTTATGTTTCCCTTGTTCATGACATCTTAGAGGCGCTAGAGCCTATCATGGCTGAGTCATGTGATGTGTGACCTATTTTTGCATTAGGCGCGCAAAGGAGGCAGGAGTCTTCTCCTGAGTCCCAACGGACATAGAGAAATCAGACAAAAATAAAAGTAGGTATGTTACTATGTTCTCAATCTGTAGTAGCATACCGAACGCTACAACTTGTTTTGTCGAGGCTATGGACAATTGTTGATTTTTTTGCCCGGCGTAATGATAGTACCTGGGTCATAGCATCTTCAAAAGGTTCGACGGCATAGCAAATCCCCATATCCTGCTGTTGCAAGCATCACGCGTGGTGGGAATTCTTTCGATTTGAGCTGCATCTATGATGGACACCATGACTGGCTAGGCGTCGCCCAGACACAGCAGTGCTGCCATCTTGAACATTATTAATGGATGAAGTTCTCGCATAAATACTCCCTTTCCCCCTTTCGCCTTGACTCGGATTCGCAGTCCTTCCATCTCTTTCCCTCCCATCGACTTCGTACTTGTCCCTTGAAACTCGGCTATTGGGACCATGTCATCTCAGCTGCAGCCTGGGGAACTCCAGTTATTCCAGCTAAGCAACTATGAATTCCGTAGGTCTATCCCTGCCCCTAGTAAGAGATCCATATTACAACGACATCACAGTTGCTATCTTCACTACTGTGGTATATGATTATGGCGAGTTTTGTATTATTTAACGCTCCAATATAATCTGCTCAATTTTCATTCTTAGTTATTACCTTCTCAAAAGAGGTTTGATATTGCATATTCTACAGCAAAGTTCCTCACTAATGCGGTTTTCATCACACGTAGGCGGAATATATCTGGGCAAGAGGAGCCATCCGCCAACATATCATATACCCTGAGGAAATCCTAGAACAAACCTTGGACCTGGGTATCAACTCTATTCATTCTTGTGCGTATCAGCTTGCCAGCACATCATCACAGCACGTTCAAAAAAAAAAAAATTCCCTTGTAGATCCGATATTCCGGCCTCTGTTCTATATTGTGAGTTCGTTGTACTGATCGAGAACATGCAGCTTTATACTAACTGCAAATGAATCATAAGAACATATTGCTTCGGTATGTGTGGCATTGAAAATCTGAGATTGCTTAGAACTATGAGCTTGCATTAAGTTGTCTCGGGCTTCATGAGCACAAAGGTATTTTTCTTTCCGCTAACAATGACAGCCATCGAGATTGATCATACGTGTCCTCAATTTCTCTTCGTAGAAGTAAATACTCAGGCCTTCCTTTCTGCGTCTTTGAAACATGGCTAATGTTTATTCATTAGTTGTATGCACCCCCATTCAAGGGTCTACTAGTGTCTGATTATTGTCGACTTCCAGGTGATACACTGGAACTTATACATCACTGGACATATGTTTCCTTTTTCTGTGCAGCAGATGGTATGTTTCTGCGTTGTTCAGAAGAGGCTAACTAAGGCAATGACTGTAGCCGTAATGATGCTCCGCACATGGGCGATGTATAATCGATCTAGAGCCATCCTCCTCATGCTTCTTACATTATCTTTTGTGGACATGGTATTCATCATTCTCACATATGCTCTTGAAAGTGATACAAGAGATCATCCATGTTTGTGGATACTCACTACATACATATTGTGCATGCCGTGCTGATTAACCCTCTTTCTACATATCACTCGCTTTAAACCCCAGTGCAGGATGTCCAAATATTGGAATTTTCAGAGTGTGCATTGATGTACCAAGCCCCACTCGCACTCATTGGGACGCAGGGATTTATGATCACACATTTGATACACAGTGGTGTGTCTTGTCTGCTCATTAGCGTCCAGTTTGTGAGACGGTCACTCCAAATGTATCGTCTAACGAAGCAGTGGCAACTCGATCGATACATGACCCTACTTATACGCCAGGGCATCTTGTACTTCGTCGCGTTAGTCCTCATTTGGCTTTACCCTGCCATTTCATTCAGGGTCCCGTGCTGAGCTAACAGAACATATCTGTCGCAGATTTTCCATCTATGACCTCGTCAATCTATTGGGTCAGGTGGGTATAGCTCCGCAAGATGAATGGTCGCAGATCCTTTTCATTCTCGCGCGATTCATACCCGTGTTTATCCTTGCCCCTCGATTCACGATTAGCATACGCGAATTGTATGCGCACAATCTTCGATGTGGGCATGGGCACGGGATCGACACTGGGTTCGGTCTACCAGATGGAATCTCAGCGGATTGCTTGACAACGATCGAGTTCGGAGATGGGATGGAAAACAGGGAGGTCGAAGACGAGGACGAGGACGCGAACAATGTGGAATCGATGGAGATCGAGATCGTGACGAGGACGGCAGGGGAATGCGGGACAGTGGCACCCTCTTAGGACTTGAGATGACCTCGGTTCCCCTTGCAGTGGGTCTTCTTTCTAGCTGTGGACACCGTTGGTTGACGGTGTGATGATGGGTGTAGTGGGGGCACTGTCAACTGCTTGCATAACGGGGAGGCGGCAAACATGATACATGATGGCGCTGGAGCGTAATCTCCTTTTTAGTTTGGCATGCCCAGGCACTATATAAATTTGGACGTACGTTGTCGTGAATCCTCCCAGGTTGGAACTCTCTCTCGCAAAAGTGTCACGGTAATAAGCAACTATGTACATACGTTGACTTGCAAACGATGACAAAGGTTTTGAACCTCGACCACACGCGCAACAGCGCATCCAACCGTCCACGTTCGTTATGCCTGATCCACCTGTCATGGCTATATCCGAGATCGGTCCCACGAGGCGGGTCAATGTGATAGCGTAACATGGAATAGTTGAATTCGAGAACGCGGTCAGGAGTGCAAGAAGACGTGAGAAGCTACAGTGGCCGCTGAAAGGGTGGCAGTCTGGAAGGTAATCGTGAAGGGCTGGGGTATACCAGGGAAAGGAGATGTTCGACCCCCTGTCATTTGGGCGCAGATGAAGTGTCATCCAACCGGGCGTCGACTGCCTTTCGTTTTTGTGTCATTCTCGAGGACGCAAAAAGTCTCAGGCGTGGCCGTCAAGTTTGTTGACTTCCGAGGCTTTTGCCAAACACAGACACGTGGAATGCCAAGGATTGCTTGATTGCGTGGAGGGACTCGGAACATTTTATTGTTCTCGAAAAAAAGGTACTCGCGAGGCCAATTCAATCAATCGTGAATCCTTCTAATTCGGAACTCTAGGCTCTTGAAAAGTCTTGCGCCGTTCGGTCACCTCGTGTCCACCTCGAGGATTGATTACGCGCCGATCCGAAGAACAAGTGACTAATTGCCCCTGTTAGAAACTCCTCGAATGTCAATAAAACACAGGTTATCGTTGTGCCGCAGCCGCACCGACGGACGTACATTGAAGAGTTGTAGAGTTGTCAAGTGCCGCACCAGTCGGGATGTGCGAACAATGAACCCTATTAGTAACGAACGCGCTTATTGAACCCGTTCCAGCAAAATGTCTCGAAGATTCCCCAAGTTGCAAGAGAGAGAATCCTTGGTCTCGTCTCGCTATGCTCGAGGAACATCACTGAACCAATTCCAGTCGTTCTTTTCCCCGAACTTCTCGAGTGGACGCCAGCCGAGCCTGCGGCGATGCCGCCCCCGGTTCCAGCAGTGCAAGTGACCTCATCAGACACGATTTTAATGCATGCCCAGCCGTGCGCCTCCATGCTGACACGGCCCTTTCATATTTGTAAGTTATAAACCTGTGAGGTATAAACACCGCAGCCTCTTTTCCCGCCTCAAGCCTTCGATTCGCACTTCCCGTCCGACCCCTCACGTACCCCTTGACGAAACTGACATGATCTTTTGTGCGTTCCTGCTCTACCTTGACTTGAGGTCGTCTGCGACTGACCCCTACCCGCAGTCTCCAGAAAACCAAAGCCCGTGACCCTGCCCCCCGGCTGGCCCACACCGTACCACAACAAGTGCTCCCAACGCGACTGCACGTTCCCAAACAGTCCCCAGACTGTCAAGGGCCTCTACCAATGCAGCGGCGTTCCTGGTGGCTTCTACTGCGAAGGGACATATAAGATTTCATCCTCCCGCGCTCAGGAGACCGAACACTATCTAAAACAGCTCTCCATGGCACGCCGCGGCGCTGCTGTTGCTACCGCCGCAGCGCACGAACAGCAGCAGCGGAAACGAACGACTCCTGAGATGCGCAGACCGGAACCGTTGAACTCCTTGCGGCACCGTTCAGACGGGCCGCATGGCCGTCGCGGCGGGGACGTCCCCGTACATCCCTACGTCTCACCCAAAGACGACCGGCGACATCCACATCCCATGTATCATAGTCATAGTCCCCCACCGGATCACCGCGCCAGCCATGGCCGACGTCCATCCCGTCCGAGCGACACAGGGCCACGACCACCCCAACTCCCGCCACGATCTCCGTCCTATGTCACACACAGACCTTCGTCCTCCCAGGTCGAGGCGGAGTACATCACAGATCAGATCATGATGCGTTTGTACCCAGAACGAAAGATCCAGCCACGATGGTGAGCCGCCCGTTCTTTTTTTGGAGCCTCCTTCGGATGCATTATGCTGATATGGTGTGTCCTGCTGTGTGAAATTAGGATATGAGCACGAAGACCTGTTATGCATCTGCGCCATCCGCTATGTATCATAGCCACTGCATCACTCTGCATGGACGATTTATCTTATCTCTCACACGCCACATAATGGCAACATACAAAACAACTTACTATCTTAGTGTACACTTCTTGATGGATCGCATTCATGTTGTATTATTGATCAATAGGGTGAGCAGCTGGTCTGTTCTCTGTATAACTCGTTATCTATAGCATATGGAACAGCCAAAAACATCGGTGCCCATCAGCAGGGCTCAGGCAACCCAACAAATTCCTTGGAAATCGGGGCACAAAGGCAGTGAGGGCTCTACTAGGCTGATATAGTACACCTCCATCACCGTTCTAACGACAATTTACGTACACACTAATCATAGACATAGATCCCGGCGCCACACTTGCTGTAAGCCGTCGAATACTTAATAATTATCCAACAAAACGGAGCAGAACGGATATATGTGTGCATAGAAATGAATGGGTGATCCTGCTAGCTCCATCATCATGGCTTATCATGTGATTATAAAGCCACTTCAGCCTCGGAGCTTCATCATCATGCATCGACCTCGGTCTCGGTTTGCTGAATAAGCTGGGCTGCACGAGGAGATCTCGGCGTGATCGAGAACGGGTACGGCTTTGGGTGGCTGTTCAGAACGGAGACGAGGTAGTCGTGAGTACGTCAGTCAACTCAGCCCGCCAGACCAGGGTCTGGAACAAACGAGGCCGTCACGCATACAAAAAAAAGCGAACAACATACATGATGACACCCGGCGTGTACTCGGGCACGACGTCCACCTCGCGCCCCTGCTCGTCAACGGCCTTGCGGACGTCGAACACCGCTAGCACAGACGCCATCGCAATCCAGAGCGAGGCCTCCGCGAGGTATTTGCCGACGCAGATCCTGCGCGTCTTGTCAGTCACGGGGATAGCAATCGACTGGCGTGTGACAACTCATCTCACCTACGACCAAAGCCATATTGCTGCTCTGCGATGTCGTCAGTCAGATGTCCATTAGCGCCGATGTATCGCTCGGGCATGAACCGCATCGGATTGGGATACTTGTCTTCGTTATGTGTCATCGACCTGCCAGTGTGATGGTCAACTTTATTATTGTCCCGGAAGCGCGCGCGCTGTGCCATTGTCGACGCACCAGATGTTGGCAAATACTATCGCATCTACGTAGGTGGTGGTAGGGCATGAGCGGAATGCAAGACCAAGCAAGAATACGTACAACACCTCACCTTTTGGTATAAAGTATCCTTCGTACACGTCCGGGCCTGTGGTCATGTGAGGTACGCCTGATCCGTCATCGTCGTCGTCGTCAGCGACACATCACCACCCACATGACAAAAAAAAACTCACCGAGTGGGGTAACCTGACACCACCTCAGCAACTCCCGATACGTCGCTTCGAGATAGATCATCGACGGCCGATCACCAAAGTCGGGCATCCGGCTCCCTCCCGTGACGCGGTCGATCTCGGCCTGCGCCTTCTTCCGCACGTCCGGGAACATGAGCATTGCCATCATAAATGCTGACAGTGCAGATGAGGACTAAAGAATGCCGATCGTCGTCAGTAATTTGATTGTAGGGAGATGCATACAAAAGAAAAAAAAAAAACAAAGGGCTTTCGCTAAACACACCGTTTCTACAGCAGCTGTACCAGTCGAGCTCAATCAAAAGAGTAACCTGACAGAGGCACAGCGAACGCACCCGCATACGTCGTGCCCGCGACAGACTTGATCACCACCTCTTCTTCCTTGTTCTCGAGCAACTCTGAGACCATCGAGTGCGGCGCGGTCCCTTCCGCCATCTGCTTTTGCACGAACTCGTATGGCAGGTCACGCAGTTCCCGCGTCAGCTTACGGCATTTTCTAGCGTAGCGCTTGAACCCCGCGCCTGGGAACCATTCGGGCAGGTGTTGCACTTTTTTTTTTTTCGGAAATTAAAAAGTGCAGAACAAGGCGAGTCCAGAGGCAACACCATCAATGAAAACTTGTTCAGACGAAAGAGAGGAGAACGACAGCAACGCACGGACGGGGAACGTGTTCACCAGCGCAGCACCAGGAAAGAAACAATTGGTTAGCATCTCGCTCGCGCGGTCCGCAATCGACGCAAATAGGTCGTTACGCGGTGCCATCTCGTATCCGTACACGACCGTCATGATCGTCGACGCGGTGAACCTAAAAAATCAGAAATCGATCATCGATCGAACGCCCGGCGTCAGTGGCAAAGACCTTAGCATTCTGGTCCGAGGCTCTGAACGTACGTCCTCAAATGTACCTCCATCTCGTCGGGCGCATGCATCAAGTTCTTCACGAGCTGATGAACCCTAGCTAGCTGGATCCCGCGGTAACCGACCATCGCAGTCGGGTTGAGCGTGTGGTGCATCGCCTTGCGGTGTTTGCGCCATTTGGGACCGTACGGTATGAACCCGACGTTGAACTCCCATCCCATCCTAGATATTATTTCGTCGTCATCTGGGTTTCATCGCGATGAACGGTCAAACGATGAAGACTCACAGCGTGACCATCGGGACCTGTGGCCGATCCGAATAGTTTTGGGACCGCTTATCCAGCAAATCTTGAGCGACCTTTTCAGAGTTGATCACCAAAATCTTTTGACCGAGAATCTCGAGGTACAATAGATCGCCTAGCCGGAGAGAGAACGGATGCGGTGAGAACGCTATCGCAGTGCGGGGAAACAACAACCTACCGTATTTCTTGCTCCACTCTGCAAACGTTAGCCATTGTGCGCCTAGGTCTTTGATCCCAAACAAGTTTCCAACGATCGGAAGCCGGGGAGGACCAGGTGGGAGTGGTAAGCCTGATGGGTTATCTCGCCTCCTCCGGACGTAATTCCTCACTGCGAGAAAAGCAAAGACGAGAATCGGGATCGCAGCAGTGAGATGAAACATATCGTTGACCGTAGAGTGGTTGATTGCATGGTTGCAAGGATCTTTATACACAGAAAGACATGGCATAAAAGGACTGGATATCGTTAACTGTTCGTGATTGTGTCTCACATTGCCGAGAGGCGCTACTGCAAACATGAGACATTTGGGACCCACGCTGGAGTTGTGTTATGGAGGACATCACCCCGAGAAGCATCTCGAGGAGCGACGAATTGAGATCAAGTGATGAGACATTTAGAAACCCAGTATAAAAATAATAACGATACTATACAAGGAGGCGCAGGTGAGCGTATGAAACCGTTTAAGACGACATCAACTGTGAGACGACATCGCAAAACTAGCACACGCCACCGGGCCCCCTTTTGGCAAAGCGGTCCCCGTCATCTCCGGAACGTAGGCGCTTGCGCGGGGTAAAGGTTTGCGGGACGATGAAATATTGCTCGATCGGGGGTCTTTTGGAGTTTGACAAGCTTGGCTGGGTGGCGAAAGCACCAGACGAGGGACTGGTCGGATTGGAATGGACGAGAGACTCGATGGTCATGGCCGGCGTCGCGGGAGCCTTGTATCTCTTTTTGCACTAGTCAATTTACGTGAGATGTGAGACCTTCGTCTCAGCAAGTGGCACTTACGGTTTCAAGCTCCGGCTTTCCGCGCCATTTCGCGACAGCCTCGCAAAAACGGACTGCAGCTCGTTCGATAGGTTCGGCAGGATAATGCCACGCCAAATCTTCCATGTGCGTTGACAAATCAGGGGTCAACGCGGGAATGGCATAGAACTAGGTTTCAGATCATGAGCCCAGCTGAGCAGTCTATGCCAAAGCTGCTAGACACACTTACCCTTCGCAGACGCTCCTTCATTTCAGCCGTAAACTCAGCCTCTGCGTTTTCCCTACGCAATGGGACGCCATTGGCCATGGCGTTCAATGATGGGAACATAATTTGCACTGCATCTTTTAACGTAGGAAGATCGTCTGGATCAAACCATTCAAATATCGATTCTCCCTCATCTTCGTCACTGTGGGATGGATCATCTGACATCCCTAGTCCAACTGAAAGCAGACAGGCAGCGGCATCAGCCCCCCTCCATCCCCCAGTGAGGTATCCTTCCAAGGCGGCTCTAGTAAGAAGTCCCGCGAAAAGCAGGTACCAGTCCCTGGAGGGTTGCAGAGGACTTGCTTCGCCTTCCGAGAGTGCTTTCCGAGAGTTCATCGGGGACCGTGGGGACATCGAGGACGCAGAAGGGAGTTCTAGTGGTCCTTCTCCCTGTAATTCGCGTTCATCCTCGTCATCCCGAAGTTCCTGGCCCAATTCCATCGCGACGAGTGCTGATAAGCGTAAAAAACGAGGAATTAATTCTGAGAGGCGTGTGTTTCCAGAGCCAGAGCCTATATAACTAGCATCATCAGGGTCCTGTTGGAACCACTTGGATTTCCTGCGCAATACGCTGCCGTTAATTCCGGGATGAGCAAGCCCGGATCCAATACCGCTACCATCTTGCCAGCCGGTGATGCCACCACCACTGCCACCCATGCTCTTCCCTGAGCCGATTTGAGGGAGGGGACGGGAAGTGGTCTCACCTCCCCAGGCACTAGATCTTCCCTTTGGGGGTCCTCCTGGTGCTTTCACAGACTGCTTAGCCTCGACACAGATATCGCATCCAGTGTGTAGATGCCTTGGGCAACGCAGGGCAGGCGGGGAGTTCGCTGTTGAAGGGTCTGTGCCCTGCATGTATAGTGAATGAACCCTGTCATTCCAAATAGCTTGGGTTCCCGGCTGCTTCCGTAGACGGTTAAACTTCTGTAGGGGCGTAATATAAATGGTGACCTACAATAATTCGTTGCCCTTGAGCACCGGAAATGGGCATCGTCGAAGGAAATGCATATGATTGTGACGCGGAGGCTCCAGATATGGATGCAAGAACCAAAAGGGAAGGTGGGAGCATGCCGACAGCTCCCCCGGACGACTGACTGGTACTAGCAGAGGGATACGGTGATAGATGCTGGAGTACTGGGGAGTCGTTTGAGGATAGAGAATCTGCGGATATCTTTTCTGAATGGGAGTTGGAAACGACGATCGGGGGTGGATGATGGTGATGGCGATACGGTGCTACGGGTGCTTGACGAGCGAATAAATCGTTGATGACGGTAGCGAGAGCGAGACGAAGACGGACTCCGTTTGGCAACGTGTGTGGGTGGGACGATTTGGGCGGTGATTGGGACCCAGGACGCTTTCCAGGGGAGCTTGGGGGAGACTGTGGCCCATCCTCGATGTGAGGGACAGGGTGCAAGGGCGGAGGCTGATCGAGCATGGCAGTGACGACCTTTTCAAGAGCTATCGCACGCAGTCTGAGGCTCCTCGCCAAAACAAACTCCTGTTTCTGCATTCTAGTATCGTCGTCGTCGTCGTCCTGGTGGGAGTCGCCATGTCCCGTCGCTCTGGTCCTGAGTTGATCTGCGCCCTCGCCATCGCTCTGGACCTCGTCTTCCTCGTCAAATTGTTCGGGTCGTTCCCGAAAACGGAAATTAGGAGAGGAGGGACCACCGGAGCGGTCTGTCATCCCGAGCTCCGCGCGTGCTTGGGCGAATCTGGTGCGTGCGTGTACCCAGAGCATATGGTCGATGATGAGTGTCCTCGTCGACTTTTCTCGGGGCGGAATAGAGTGCAAGTGGTGTGCATGCTTATGCGCGGGCGCCTTGAATAAAGGGCCTGGCCCACCTGGTGCAGACGAGTTCGGGTGTAATCGAGGAGGTGGCGCCCTCGACGCGAGGTGTACTGAAGGAAAGACCTGAAAGGCTGGGAAAATGGAGATGGGCGTGCCGTGAAGATCGGAGTAGGACATAGCGCGTCTTCGACACTGTTCACCTCCTGCTTGAAGTTGTCGAGGTGTGAATCGATGGCAGCGAGCGGGGTAGAGTTATGGGGGCCGCCGTTCGGAGGTCCCGGAACCACGTTGCATTGATTCCGAACGTTTCATCCGAATTTGTTAGGACTTTCACTCGTACACGAACAGGGTACTGATCCTTTCCTCGGTCCGATACATTTTTCTGATGGATCTGGTGGAATTCTCGTCGTTGAAGTGGCATATCTCTTGCCGTCTCTCGCTTGTATCAACCCCCTTTCTAGCCACTCTCAACAATGACGACCCTCCAGAGGACTCGTCATCGGAGACGGGTAATTGAGAACGCTTCATCCGTCTTCGTAAGATTCCGCACAACTTGGATAAAGAGATTCTGGCGAGCGTCGATCGATGGGGCACCCACTCGCAATACTACCCTGAGGACCATCTGGTCCCTGCGCCCGAAAAAGCAGAGGACAAGGAAACGGAGCGAGAGAATCTATCGTTGAAGATCCGTATCGACTGTTTGCCCTTTGAGGGAGACTAGTGGGTCGTTCCCCCGAAGGATCCGAGCGACCCCGTGTAGAGGGATAGGACAGACCTGCGGGATTTAAACATTTGTAGCCAGGTGAGCTTTTAGCTACCGGATCTTTCAAGCATCTTAGTGCGATATTTTGTTCTGCAGGGTGTCAGGATATCGATGTTCCTCCATCTTCCTGATAGAGAAGATAGAGACTGTCGTCTGTAAGTATACTTGGCTGGAATGTGTCGACGAGCCTGATCGATCCCACAGACATTGTGGACATTTTGTACTTTGTCCTTGCTGCTACCCGTATCATGGATAATGAAGCTGCCTTGGCCGGGACGGCGGTATACCTATAGACAAGCGCATCGACATGTTTCCAGCGCTTTTTGGCATGAGTCTGTATCATTTCGGCTGTATGTCAAAGACTAGTGTTCATTATGATTTGGGTAGGTCTCTAGAGACGATCAGTGCCCGCGGACAACGTCTAACGCCGACTTAGCAATTCACGACGCTGACATTATCGACGTCAAGTTCTCGAAGTCCCTAATCGTTTCGAACATGAGGTTCGAGTACGCATATAAGGGGGCGCAGATACGCGAGGACGACTGCAACGTCCTTGGATTGCGTTCACGAGACGACGTTCCGTTATTGGACTCACTCACCCGATCCATGTGCCTTCTCAATTCGCTCGCCACCAAGCTCAAAGCCCAGCGCACGGTGGCTGGTTGCGCTGAATCTTATGTCTCCCAAAGTGAAAATCTATCTGGCAACGGCTGAATTTTCAAATCCTATCGATGTTGAACAGAAGGAGCTGCGCCGGTGGAAGTGTTTATGTCGCTGGCCAACGTGAGCATCGCCAACATCGATGAAGCGTTTCTGCAGACCTGTCCCGAGTCCTGTGCATTGGATGCATCCACATTGCTTATCGCGTACCAACATTGGTTTTTATTTTCAACATCTGTCCCTGTCAAAGACTAACTTCGAGAACCTCCGAAACCTGCATTTATGTAATACGTGAGGGGTTCATACTCAATGTCTCCAGTGCGGGGGCGCTTGCGGATTTGTTGGATAAGGTCGTATGTGTTTTGCCTTGCCCGTACAATCTCTCTTCGCCTGTTCTTTATTAGGGTGTTGTAGGCATCTACCCTGGTATTCAATGCCTCTCGTTCGCATCATGGCGACGAAATACACGCCTTGCCGAGTATTTCTGCTCTGCAGTGAATATTATGGGCTCGTGAGCTCAATTTAAAGATATGCTGGTAAGCAAGGCTGGGTCCAAAATATTTGTCGCATGTTTACACCATGCATATGTATATGCATGTCCTTGCATATCCCACTGCACACCTTGCTTCACTCCAAGTCGAATGTGGAGTGGGTTATGGACATGATGAACCGGGGTGTTTGTGCTTCAGTAAGTTGTTGGCTTTCTTTTCCTGCTTCCTCTGGCATTGTTTTCGCTTATGGCGGCCTTGATCTCTCAATCTCTTCCAGCGTGTGCTAGGCTGGGTCTCGAAGGACTTGTCACGTTCAAACGCGATATCCATTTGACATAGACAATTATACGGTCGTGGTGCCAAACAGAGCAAGGGATGCTGAGCCAGTGGCCATCTCAGTGTTCGACAGAGTCGTGCTGCGGATCGAGGGGGAGAAAGACAGGAATGTGCAGCGCAGACAACCCAAGATAATACTCGTGAGTCCTGTGGATTTGAAGGGTTTGTAGGATGAGTTGCCGAGTATAGGGGGCAATCGGGATCGCGCGCTCCGGACCCCAGGGGGGTGAGTCGCGAGGAGCCGGAATATTTAGGAAGTGGAGGCAGACATGGTGGATCATATTTATTGGTGGGCTGAAACGGGCTCGGACAAGCACTGCAAGGCGAGCGACGTGGCGAGAGAGGAAACGCCAAAGCGGTGCCTCTCGCTTGTGTCGCTTGTCCGAAGACCTTGCACCGTGGCTCCGCTCGTGCCTTACTGCACCACAGTCAGACATAGACGCGTCCAAAAGAGGCAATACTGAGGCGAAGAGCTTCGCCTTAGCATTGCCTCTTTTAGATCTTGGACTGGTCACCAGTCTAACTGAAATTAGTCCATGATTCCGAGCATGTCGGAAGTAGATCCACAATTAGTCTGATTAGGGAAAGAGGAATATTCCAAAACCCCCCTATGGCCCAAACTTTTCCTTCCCGTCGTCCTACATTAACCACCCCTCTCTGTCAATTCATCAATTCGTCCCGAAGAACGGTTCAATTTTGATGGCACAGCAACTAGCCAGCACAGGACGTACCAGCCACCCCAATCGTTAACAGATAGTACGCCTGTGACATTCTGACATGGTAGTCCGCAAGATCAGCTAGCTGCGTCTGCGATCTCGGCATTGACGTCGGGGCTGTTGGCGTCAACGACGACGAGGGACACAGCAAGAGGCGCGAGGACAGGTCCGGGTTGGCAAAGTATCCGTCGACGAGGGGACGAGAGGAGGAAGGTGCCGGCAACGTCATTGGACATGCGTATCGTATCAATGAGGTCGCTAAGAACGATGATGACAGTGTTGGTAGCGTCGTTAGACGCGCAAGTTGCATCATCATAAACGGACGAGGGCGAGGCGCCGGCAGTGCCATAGCGTGATATGTACCCCGTAACTCCACCACAGGTGGCTGAGACTGATTAGAGGCTCACAGCAACCGAGAAATGAGGTTTGTTTTCAACTCAAGTCTGGACGAATGACCATGAAATTCGACACAAGCTAAATAAATATATTGATGAGCGAGATTCGAAAGGATTGCTCGTTCCCTCCGCAGTACCGTGATTTTACACCAATAAGAATACCGGTAGAGTGTTACCAGGCTCAACCGCTCTAGCCCCAGGAGAAACAGTCATCGTACGTGAAGTATGCTGCCCCAAAGTTACTTCGAGTTCAACATTTCTACCGCGTCACGCAGTGCATCATCCATGTCAGTAAGCCAACTCCACTCCCGACCTTTCGACATCCTCTCGCCCAATTCTGCGACAGGGACGTCCGCCACTTGCCATGCGCACATCCGTCCGTCCAGCATTGAATTCATGGCAATCTTGCGCGAGAACGGCCTCCTAAGTTCATCGTAGACCTCTAGGGCACGAGGGATCGTCTCCAACGTGGTCGACGAGTGTCCAAGTACCGTAGCCAGAAGGAAGGCATCCTGTCAACTTTCGTCAGCCGCTAATGATTTTCAACTGAATGGAAACGAGCCGTGCCTCAACACTCTGTCCTGCACCGGACGCCTGGAAGGGCATCATTGCATGAGCAGCATCGCCGATCAATGCAACCCTGCCATGGTACTGCGTGGGCAAACATTTTACAACATGGGCTGCCCATAAGGACCCTTTCTCGATGCACTGTCACAAGTGGGCGTCAGAGATAGCAGGTGATCAGCGATGTGGATTTTTTTTACCTCGACGATCTGCTCCGCCTCTTTCTCAAGCCCTCTAAATGGCTCGCAAAATTCTTCCCTGGTCAACTCACGCCCCCATGGTCCGTCGAACCCTCGCCTCCCAGTTGTGTCCGGTTCGTAACATGTGCGGGCAAGCTCTTCGGACAGATTAAACCCAGTGAAGTTTATTAATTTCCCGTTGGAGATTGGGTACGCGATGAATGACTGTTAATTGAGTTTTAAAATGACACCAGCATAACCATTCAGGGGTGTTACACTTACGACGTCCTTCCCCAAGTACTGTAACGAGAGCTCTTCAGCAGGCGGCAATCAAAGTGGGAAGGAGTCGGCTCACCATCGTGGCTTCTTTGAACACCTGATGGTCCGGTGCACGGCTCAGAAGGTTCTCAGCCTTGATTAACGTGCGGTAAACAGTCAGCCCACTCCATATGGGATCCGCACAGGACAATGCAAAGTCTGCTGCTTCCCCGCTCAGGCCCTGAGCAATTTCGCGCATCATGCAGCCGCGCACGGCCGACTTGACGCCGTCGGCACCCACTAGCATGTCGCATATCGATGACGATCCGTCTGTGAAGTTCAAGGTTATTGGAGAGTTATCTGGGCTCTCCGGCTGAGTGTATGAGACAAGTCTCTTTGACGTGTGCGTCTCGCATGATGGTGACAGATGTGATAACAGAATTCTGTGGAAGTCTGCTCGATGGAATCTCATCGGATGGCCTGTGGGAAAAATTTGAGTCAATATATTCTGAAATCAGAGTTATCTCAAATTACCCTTGGACATCATTTGAAACAGGTTGACTCCCTCGGTTTGATCGCTCTTACGATAGCGAAGAGCCGGAACTACATTCCAAATGAGGAAGCGGCGACTCCTGACTGTCTCCGATGCACCTACCGAGCTCTTCTGTGTATTTGTATTCCGTCGCTGCCTTCACGAGGTCGCGCTCGAAATCGGGACCCAGCTTCTGTAAGACCTTGAAGTATATGGCACTATCAACTTTTGATCGACTGGCTCGGAGAAGGAATTCAAACCTTGAGAGGTCGTGGCCAGAACCCAAAGCCTGCGCCGATCTCGGTAAACTGTTTGGCGGCCTCGAAAACTTCGACCTCGATATCCGGATACTTGGACAAGACCACGGCCAGGGTCAAACCACCGACGCCTCCCCCGCTGTCGGTATGTCAGAGTCTACAATGAATCATTGAGACATCGACTGCTTACCAGATTGCAACTTTGAATTTAGCAGCAGTCATTTTTGTATGTTCTGTATGTGTCGTTGTCGAACAGTGGAAGGGAAGTGAGTTACTCAAATTCTGAACGTTTTCACCCCTTTAAATACTTCGATCTGCACGGCAGAGCACAGCTAGAGAGAGCCCGAACAACCTCCATTTAGAATATCGTAATGACCCTCGTTTCCTTTTTCACTGCTTGATCAAGTTTTGACAGTTCTGATCGGAGGAGGCCTTGTAACATTGTAGAGTACATCAAATGGTGGCGTTCTAGCTGTGGCCTGGCCCTTCGCAGATGAGTGTGTGGAAAACATCTACAAAGTGTCCATTGGAACTGCATCCCCGAGGCAGGGCCAGCGAGTCAGAGGTTGTCTGGACAACCTGCGTTTGGAATAGTCCCAGCAAAAGTATCGTGAAGACCCCTAAGGCTTGATGATTGGAGGAGGCTCGAGGCCAACAAGAATGCGTCAAACGGTGACGTTATAACTCAGCTATGCAGTGGTACCGAGCCTATGCCATGTGAATATCCGGAAAGTGAACAGCAATGCCAGATAGGTGTGTCCTTGACCCTTGTTACCCTCTTCAAAAAAAAGGAATCGGCACCGGTTTCGCAGACAGGCGTGTTGCCAAACCTGTGAACCACGGGTGTCGCTGTGGCGGAAGGAAGGGAAAGGTGCCACATTGTATGCAGTGTAATTACATACATACAAATGGGAAGTGCTATGAAAGTCGGGACGGAGGCGAGAAGGAGAAGGCTGGAGCGGAGCGGCCCGAAGGAGGCAGAACAAGTTGCCACTGATCAGCAAAACAAACATTATTTAGTGTTTAATTTTTATTTACACGAAGCTAATTTTCCAGCGGCGGACAGTTGTCACACAGTGATTGATCCAGTGATCCAGGGACATGGCAAACAGGCACCCATGATTTATTTCATGGACTCAGCCAAGCCACAGCCGGTAGAGAGTATAGTAGTTCAGTTACCTTGCAAGGTGTTCATGGATTTCTTATCAGTCGGGAGTCGGGACCTAACTGTGGTGCAGCGTGCTGTACAGCCACCTCCGGGACTGATCCTTAGTCTACGGGTGAGGCCGGTGAGGATCGGTATACCGCCTCTCGCCCGGTGATAGCCGGTGCCGGTGACCGGCGACCCGGCTTGGCCTTGACGGCGTTGAAGCTATTCCAGAATGGAACCGATTCTGATCCCGTCACCTTTGAGGGTTAGCCCGGAGACCTTGAACGCGCTCACAATGTCGCAATGTGCGTATGTACTAATCAAGCAAGGAATATGAGTAAGATTCTGTGCGTTCCGCAAACTCTGACTACTAGCTCGAATAAGCCCGAAATATGCTAAGTGGCTGACTTGGAGCTAACTAGATATGGCAACGAAATAGGTAGACTTTTGCCAAGCCTGAGGCAGTCCCAAATTTTAGATCAGTGATGGTCAGGGGAATATGACCTTCTTGGAAGGTAGGCGCAAAGGTGGGCGGTGGGCAGATTGGAAGGTCCGATTTGCTTGGCTCATGCACATTCGAATTCTCGCCTTGGAGGCAGCGATGCCCCGTCTCCCTTCACCCGCGCGTGAAGCCTTCACGTTCTCAACCTGGGCATTCTCCCTCACGCATCGACGTGGCCCAATACATGTCCCCAGGGGCTTAAAAACTTGAATACACTGTGCAACCCTCTGCTTCGTCCAGCGCCCTAGCATTGACCCAAATGCTACAACTGCGCGCACCATCGATACTGTCGCCACCCCTTCCTCACTCTCGGCTCGCGCGCCCAAATGGCTACCAACTTCGTTGTATGTAAACCACCGTGGAAACACTGGCGGTACCGTACAACAACTTCGGCGCTTATGATATTTCGGCAGTCACGGGCAGTCACGGAAGTGTCACGGATACGATCATACCATCAAAAATCAGTCCCCGCTGCAATCCCTAGGTATATACGGTATTAACAAAGCGTAACTAGGTGAGTAGGATTGGATCAGAGGTCGACCGGTGCTTTCCTGTGTGGCTGCTTCGAACGTTCGACCTGCGGAGGCGAAGCAGTGGCGGGATCCCACTCAGTGCCGTGGAGGCTGCTCGAGTCTTCCGGCATGTTACGCGGCGAACACAACACTTCAGACTCAGCTACGGCGGCAAGTGACACCAGAGGTGACTACTATCAGTGTTTTCACATCTTCTTTATTTCTGCTTCGACTGAGCCCGTTCCGAGGAGCTCGCGAACCTTCAGAATATACATCAGATCTAATGTAGCTGTTTGGACGACGGAAAATGTAATTGTGTATTCTACGAAAGTGCCGAAATATCAACTGCCGAAGTTGTTGTATATATATGGTATAGTATACTATGGCCATAACGACGCCGCCAATGCCCTTCACGCGCTCGTACGGCTGCCAACGATGGAGCAATCGTTACAGGTGACCATTATACCTTAATCCGAGTGGGCCGAGCGTTTCAACGCGACGGATACCACCCCCCCCCCCCATTGGAAAGACACCTGTCATGACCCCCATCGAAGATATATCAGTCATGTTCGCCATCACTCTACACGCTGGGGATACTCGGTGACAACACGTCGGACGACCAAGAGACCCATTTTACCTTGAAGTCCAACCATATCCCTATTCCGCCTTAAACCTCACCTCACTTCTGACAACTACTCGGTCTGGATGGCCAGCATGTGGCACTGGGCATTACAAACCACACTCTACATTGACCTTGACCCGAAATTCAGCCCCGAGGATATCCTGGAAAACAAAATTACCACATCCGATGGCACAAAGCAAACAACCTTGTTTGCTCCATCCTCACGACGTCTATGATGGAAGAGATACAGGCGTAGAAAAGCCACCTGCCTATGGTCGCGGAGATATGGACTAAGGTATACTGCCCCTATGTGGGACCACACTAACTATCACCTCGCTCGTCACCGCTCGCTACACAGACGGTGAAGACGTAGCAGCGCATATAGTGAAAATGAAAGAACTGCGACGCGGCCTTCTCCTAATGCATCGAGACATCCACGATGAACTTTTTGCATGCTTCCTGCGAATCTCAATGTCTGCTACATGGAACTATGTATTCTCTGCTCTACCCGGATACTATACATCAGCCGAGATTGACGGCGGATTCGAGGTGAGGCCAGAGTACGCGTCAGCCGATTAACAGCAAGCAAGCTGCAGCTTCCACGCTGCTGGTTTGAAGACTAGCAAAGGCGGATATAGCCGTACGCTCATACCCGGCCGATCGTATTGTATGAGGGCACGGAGGAGAAAAAGAAAGTCAAGTCAAAAGCAAAAAGTGATGCTAAGCCTAAGCCGGGATTCGGAAACAAAAAGGCGAACAATGAATCTAATTTGAAACACTTGGATGCTTACCCCTCCGCCTATCTCACAGGTACATACTCCTGCTCATGTTTCGGGTGGATACTTGATGGCGACTCAACGAACCATATGCACGGATTATTTGCCTCCGACACATGACAAGATCAAGGGGATTATCAGAAATGGTCCTGAACTTGTGTTTCTCGATACGGGCACGGTACTCGTAACAATATCTGTCAAGGGCTGTCGGGACCGTACAATGATCAAGCTCATAGATGTGAGCTATTTCCTCAATGCACGAGACAACTTGATGTCAGAAAGCCAGATGGATCGAAGGGGAATGGAAATTATGAAATGCAATGAACGACTGATAATCAAGAAATCCAATGGCGAAATTCTTATGGAAGGTCGTCTACATGGTAACCTAAGTGAAATCAACAGTGTTAATGCTCCACCCATGTCTACCCATAATGTCTCCTTCACCGCTCGATCTGCACCCAATTTGAACCTATAGCATGCCTGATTCGGCTATATTAGCCTATGGAACTCACACTACTTCAACCATCATAACCTCGTCTCCGGGATGGACCTCCGCGGGACCAGGGAACTATCTCTATGCAATGGCTGCGACAAATGCAAACACCACCAGGCCGGATCAGGCCTTCAGGAGGTTGACTATAGGCGAACTTGCTAACACAAGTCAGCGAACTGAAGGGCAGACTTCCCGAGTAAAACCTGAGTCCGGGAGAACAACTTGACAAATCAGTACCAGGAAGAGTTTGGTTCAAGCACATTACAAAGGTAGACTCCAACTCTATGCCAATTACCTTCAGGAATACCGATGTCCAATGCTCTTATTGTCAAGTCAGTATCAGCTTGTCCGGCCAACCGGTTTCAAGAACCAGATCACGTCGGGCGGCGAACATTTGTACATTAGGCTAGAAATTGCTTTCTACATTGAACTCAAGGCTGCTCTTAAACTCCACGGATGGCTCGGGAATGGCAGTACGTCACATATGCCTTCGGCCGCCTACTTGGCTTCATGGGTCTGCAGCCTGGTTATTTCATGGACGCCAAACTTTCGCAGGTAAATTTGTTGTCGATTCTACACTGAACATCATTTCTGAATTTTTGTCAGATTCGTAGCTTGAGTAAGCTACCTCTGTCCTACTTGGAACCCTTAACCGAAGCTATGCGCTTTACCTCTTCACTTACATATTTACGTGATAGGTGGTCACATTCGCTTGAGTTATAGCTTTTCTCTTCCGTTTCGCTTCTCCACAGTCGTCTGGGTCGTGAGCTATCCGTGCATTTGAGCACTTGCGCACCCATATGGATCCCTTCCGCAATGGTTCTGACAAGCCTCCTCGTGACATTTACATCGCTCCCCATCATCTCTGCTGCAGCTTCCCTTGCAGGTCCTCAAGTGAACTTATCGCTATGCTCCCCTGACGTCAAGTGCTTGTTTCGGAGAAAACCGCCTGCGCCTGTTGTCACAAGGTTAGCATCCTTCTGGATGATTGAAAACCGTGCCTGTGCTATTTGAAAGTTGCCACCGTTTTGCTTTTGTCTTTCTTTCTTCTCTGTTTGGGAGTGATAATGTCGCATTCAGCAAGCTCCTCTGACGTCAGGCAACGACGCTGGGCGGCTTCTCAACGCACTCAACGGTCAAAACCAAGCCTTCATTATCCTCGGGACAAGTGGCCTGTTGTAACCATCTGGCTACACAGTTGAATTACCTGGCATTTCCTACTAGGGTCGCCTGTTCAGTTGCAATGAAGGTTTTCGCGTCCCGTCGATTCCACTGAAGTTGTTTAATATTTCCGCGCGAAAAAGGCATATATGGACACCGTGATTCATAAGAAATACTTACATGCGGCTCCTGATCAAGGAGACAAGCAGGAAAACACAGGGCAGATTATCTTGGTGGTCATCGTTTCATTAGCGGTACCGCCATGAAGAATTTCACCAGTGCACACTTACTATGGCGTACAGGATATCGAATATTGGTTTTACACCCGTCCAGAGAGTCAACCGTGTATCCTATGTCACCGTCCCAACAACCCCCCTTCATTAGACCGCGCCTCGGAGCACTTTTGGGGTCCATCGTTCAAGGGTCGGTTCATAGACGAGAACGTGTACCATGCCATAATGTCTTATGTCACTATTGTTCCCGGGAAACGATCATTGTCATTGAGCCGGTGAGCAGTGGTTTGCTGTAGTTAAATTGTTCTCGTTGAACACCTGTACAGAAGACTCAAGGTCTGCCGAATGAGAACTCCCGTCTGTCAGTGGTTCTTTGATCGCGAGTATATTTTATTTTATTTAAAAAGTTGCCATGTAGAACTTCTCGACGTGGACAACATTCTTTCGCAGTGACTGTGGGGTGGATCCAGCATTGCCCATCATCTACTATATCGCCATTCGACTAGCCTTAGGCTGGGCCTCCCCTTCCTCGAACTGCAGGTGGCATCAGCGCGTAAGTATGCACTAATGCTGACGCCAGCGCTGTCATGACTCACTCGGTGGTGCATGTGCCTTACCTGCACGATCGCCTAGCCTTCCTGGAATTGGACGAGGCGTAGCCTAACTTGCGCAAAGAATGGGACAAAGATAGTATTTTTGGAGAGGTATTGCTGGAACGGCCAGAAAAATCTGGAGTTGGAGACGGTGAGCCCAAGCAGTACAACCACGCGCGACGCTGTTCAATCGATCGTGTTGACGTTGAGCCCTGGGCAGTGCAGGGCGTCGTTGCTGCTCTTTTTTAGATTGATCATTATTATCCTATCCCCACGCAACATCATTCTTTTTGATATCGGTCACCCTTGGTTTGGTCAATTGAACGGCATCGTCAGTCAGCACTTCAGTGTCCGCAGTTGTCTATCTGTCACTACACAATGACTAAATGATGTCAGCGCGGCATGGAGGTCACTTTACGGCGATTTCACTGGATCTAGCCTGATGGCCATTTCCCACGGGGTTGTCTTCCATGGACAAAGTTTGAGCGCTACGTTCAGCGCGGCCCCATCGATTGAAAGGAAGCGGTGGCAGGCGGTAAGTGAACAACACATGCTACCCAAGACGTTACGAAAGGCTCTTCATCATTCACGCTTCTCTAGATTCTTTTGTTCAAGTTGGACTGTTCAACGTGACTTAGACCATCCAGCAACATCACTGACTTCCCCCGCCGCCACCCTCGGAGCTCGGGGAACACTTTATGGTTCAGCGTGGCCGTCTAACGACCGCTTTCATGATCAATTGAAGTTAATCATACACACACGTTCTCTATCTCTGTTTCTTTTTCTGTCTCTCACCGCCCATTCAACGATTTCCGGCTCCGATCATCAGACAGTTCGCTTCAACTCGGCGACCGGCATAACCCTCCCGAGTCCCCAGCCATCCAGACTCCGTAAGGTTCTTCACCAGTATGGAACATGGCGCGGCGCAAGAGTTCGCCGTTCATGCTAACGTCCGGCCATGCATGCGAGGTCCAGTCGACTTGAGCAATGTCCAACTACTACGCGCGCAGCCATGGCGTCCGGGGCACCGAGGCACTTCTAGATCTGATAGCAGTGGTGAAGGGCCCAAGCTAATAGACTACAATCACCACAGCTCATTCCAGGAGCTCGCAACAACATCTGCGGTTCTCTGCTTATTTTCGTTCGATTTTCCCCCCCCTTCGGTGGTCAATCGAATCCGACCCGTCGGGCCCTGTCGGCCCGATGTTGGCATGTACTTCGAATCCAACGATCTTCGATCAACGCCACTTTTACTCCCATTTTTTCTCTAGTAGCTTCGTGGACCGCTGCACCTCTCCGCCGCGAGTGAATCCCGGGCATCTGTGCATCCGTTCCGACATCGACGTTGCACATGCCGAGGCTGCCCTCTCAAGGGAGGGCATATTAAAAGCGGAGGGTTTCGAAATCCGCGCCTGATATCGCAATAGAGCAATAGCATCGCCTTCTGGCCCATCCGCGACGGTATTGGTGCCGTCATCCCATTATTTGACGCTTAACTCCCACATGCATAATGGATATGTCAAAAGGTCTTTCAGGGCACTGTATTGCAGCCCACACATCGTGATCGTCTAATCAGCCCGTCCCCATCGGTCGACAAGTTATTGCCGTAGCAGCGCCGCAAACCGAACTCGTTCATGACCACATATGATATCTCAGTAGGACAGAGTAGAATCCGAAACGATCGCACGCACGACGCACGAACCCACACAGTGCTGCGGTCCCGTTATCATTATCTAGCGTCGTCCCATTTATCTGCGCGTTGCTGTGGCGTAAGATGTCAAATGATCGTTGAACGGAGACCCCCAACCTAGTGCATCCGGGAGACTCGAAAGAGACACACCGCCTCGGAAACTAGGATCCCATTGAGCGTCTTTACATAATGGGTGCGTCTCCGTGGCTCTCGGATATACGTGTTCGATCGGGAAAGAGGGGAACACTATATTGACTTGCGTTGAGGCAACGGATAAGGTTGAACGTGCATACAGTCACCAGGCCACTTGATAATACAGGATGCGTCCGAGTCTGACTCATAGGGTCTCGTTGTTGTAGATGCTTGTAGATACGATGATGGCAGGGCACGACAGCTGATGCAGATGCGGCGGCGGGCTCGGGCACAGTTAGCCCGGCCTATTCATTGCTTCCGACGAGAATGGAACGTCGCTTAACCTATGAAAAATCGTGTCGATCCGAACTGGAATGCAGATTGAATGAGAGAGGGACAGTTTGATGGATAGATTTGTGTCGCCTGCACGCTAATCCCTAGTCATGGTCAGGGATTGTAGATGGTGGGAACAGTAACCACCTTTTGGAGCAAACTCCAACGTCTGTCTCGACTGGATGAACCGAATTGCCCGACGGCCGACGGTCGTGTGAGGATGCTTCCGCGTTGTTCTAATCTTTGAATTGAATTGAATGGGCTGGTGTGTTACAGATTCGCTTGGTACCTGAACCTGACCGATATCATGTTGTATGTTGTTACGGGTCACGAGCCCTTTGTTTGATCATACGGTTGTGTCAGTGGCGCGGAAAGCTCCGCGGGTAGGGCGGGCTTCTCCAAACCCGCCAGTCCAATAATTCACCCGTCAATTCGCCAAACATCCCTGTCCTCGATCACCGGGGAAAGAGGAAGAGATTAATCTGTACCTGTATCAGTAAAACGTGATTTCCCAGGCCTGGCGTTGTGATTTCCAGAAAAGGTATGTAAGAGCGACCGCTGTGGTGCTGCATCACAGGGCGGCCACTCCTTCCCCCCTCCGGTGTGCAAGAGTCGACCGGCTGATATGGACGACTGTCATACGCTATGATATTCATGTTTACGCGGCTCGACTAGGGAGAGAATAAGATGAAAATAATATCAATCACTGGTTCACCATTAAGTAGTACATAACGTCAGACTCTGTGGCTAATACATATTCAAATTTGGGAATATAATAGACCCCCAATGCTGTAAATATAGAGCAAAACGGAATCGTCGGACAAGTCGAGGGTCGGCTGGATAATCCTGCACCGATGGTTTGTCGTTACGACCAAGAGTTCTATGGTCTCTACAATGCACATGCGTCCACCGGAACTTCGACCCTCGTCGGCAGATCCTGTGATCTTGCCAGTGGCATGTCTGACGTTTCTCATGAACCGAGTAGCTGGAAGGTCGGTCGGTGGCGTTCTCTCGCCCTTTACTTCTAGACAAAGTCGTTGCATGGTCGAAAACCAACGGGACTAATTGTCATCATACTATGATATCAGATCGATGTTGATATCATGATTCGGAGTCTTTTTCGACCCCGTACACGCTCGCGGCGCCACAAACACGGAATGATGATGGCATGATATGGCAATGATGTACTTGGATGACGACAAAGTATGATTCCGGGTCGCAGATGGGCCGGCCGATGACCACCAATCTCGTCACTCGTGAGCACCTGATCTTCAGAGCTAAGCCTGCGGGAGATATTAAAATATTCAAATGAAGAAAAGAAATTGGCACGAGGCAGTGTTCGAACTCGCAATAGAAAAAGAACAGAAAAGTTGGAAGGACCCTGCATGCCAAGGGAATTCGAGAAGGAGCGAACGGGGTTAGCACTGCCTCACTTGTAGGTTGGCACCCGTGGCAGCGGCTCATCAACCAGGCCACAACGTTTTCAACGTTCTCGGATTGCTCGTCATGGTGGCAACTGGCCACAGATCCTAAGATCAATAAATGGTCGGACGACCATAAATATTTTTGTTTGTTCTCATGCAAAATCCCCAGGTCACTATGTAGATTGAAAAGAAAAGAACCGCAAAGAAAATGCGAACATATTGTAGTATGCAAAGCGATCGCTCAATATTCAATATTGAATCCTGATTCCTGATAGATACGCCGTTCCTGACCCACCTGCCCTGCCGAGAGTTCCGAATCGCGACCCTCTTCGCCATTTTCCGTGGTGACGCTGATTCTCGTACATGTCTTGCAGGAACTTCCTCTCGACGGGAACTTACAACCGAGCCGAGTCCTTCGAGAAACTCAGGCTCGGCACTCACAGCACATGCTCGCCATTACACACCTGTAGCTAGGCGGACTCCACAATCTTTATACATATGCGGCACAGGAAACTTCTGCCAGCACCACGCATGTACACACGTCTCAGAGAGCCTGAGAATGAGAACGAGCACGATCGACGCACGCATGGTACACGTTGAACCCAGCAGTTAA
Source organism: Leccinellum albellum (assembly GCA_038090015.1). Classification (NCBI taxonomy): domain Eukaryota; kingdom Fungi; phylum Basidiomycota; class Agaricomycetes; order Boletales; family Boletaceae; genus Leccinellum; species Leccinellum albellum. Next base: position 141,648 of record JBBPLX010000001.1, read on the forward strand.
TCGAAGAGGTCGCCGAGGACCTGGCCAGTCTGGGTCTAACTTGAAAACCGCCGTGTTGTGCCGTGGATCCGCCGAGGATCAGGAGAGCGCCACCGGCAGGCCTAGTACTATCCCTATCTCAAAGTTGCGATGGCGTCGACTTCGACCTCGTTCGCACGGTGGTACTTGAATCGATTAGATTTACTACATCAAGACCGGCCCCCGGCGTCATAGGAGCTTGAGCTTCCTGGACAAAGTTCTCGAGCGCTCCGACGCGGAATCACCACTTAAACAAGGTTGCTGTATCCCATCGAATACTTTACTCTTTTTGTCCTATAATTATCATACATATTATTGCATCTGTTCCTCCCGATCTGAACGAAACGAAAAAAAACCAATCGAATTCACCCCAACTGGTACCGGCGTGTCCGAGACTCAAACCCGCCATCATCTAAGAGGGCGGTGTATGTACTAACGTTCTAACATCTCCATCGCCGCCAACGAACCCGGAACCGGGAACACCCGTTCAGGCCGTGTCAGCAATCGTCGTCGACTCCGTCTCGAGGGTTGCGGTCTCAGTAAACAATAGAAGCCTCTTTTGGCGTACAAGCCTCATGGTAATTTAACCTTGAGGCAATGCCAAATGCCGATGCCGATGGCCTGGCTCAGTCCTTTGCAGTGATCTCAAATCAAAAATATATATATTAATGGTTTTACTTTCCCAAGTCTGTCTTCGCTTCCGGCTACTACAATAAATACGTTAGGCTGACACAAGACCTCGAGAAAAAGAAAATATCTACGGGGGAGCTACGCTACAAGAATCAGTCGGACGAGTTGTCGGGTCATATGACAAAGAGATAAGGGAAGGAAGAACGAATAATAAAGAGGAGACGAGGACAGAGCGATGCACTCGGAAGAATATCGAAGAGGGAGGGGGTAAGCAGAGTGGTAGAAAGTGCAATCAAGAAATGATAGGTGGTCGATGCGGGTAGGCAATAGCCGGGGGTAAAGGGAGAGCTAGCGAGATTGAAAGCAGAAACCGCGAGGCGTCCCATGAATGTATGGTAGTCAACAGTAAATGAAGCTGAGTATACAGTCGTAAGAAAATCTTGACGCGCATCAGATTATATGAGACATTGAAGGTGGCGTGCGGTGGTGGCAGAGACAAATCAATGTGACAGATATTAGACCATGACGCTCATGCCAGGCCACCCTTTATCTTCGGTTTTGGGAACCTGTATCCTCTCCGTATCCTTGGCCGCATCTAAAATGCGCTGGCACTCGGCGCCACCCTCAGAACGCACTGGACAAATATGTTGGTCTCTGTCTACGATACTGAACAAGGATACTCACAGTGTCGATTAAGAGCGTCCATACGAGCAAACGTCTTGTTGCACCCCTCGCAAGTGAAGGGACGGTAATTGGAATGCAACTGTTCGTGGCGCTTGCAGTCGTGTTGTCGCGCAAAGCCCTTGCCACAGCCAGGCCACTTGCACTGGAACGGGCGTTCCTCATTGTGGGATCTCATATGACCTAATATGTTGGTTAACATATGAGGTAAATAACCACGTTCAGATCGAACAACGTACCCTTCAAGTTGAAGCTTCTAGTAAACGTACTCCCACAGCCCGGCACAGGACATAAAAAGTTGGCGTCTTGCTTCCTACGACGATGACTCGCACCAGCCGTGCGTTCGCTCGTGACCGTCTGCTTCGAGACGGTGACCATACCAGCGATGTTTGACTGGGGAGGGTCTGGACGAAGCATCGAAGACTGCCGGCCGGCAAGGGCAACGTTGGGAAGGTCCTCGTAGCGGACACGTGGACTTGCAGACGGGCTGGGATATGGACTAGGGCGGGTAGAAGACAATCCACTCCAAGAACCATCGCCACCCCCACGTGACCCGGAGGAGGCCCTTCGAGAATGGCCACGAATGGAAGGCACTGTCTCCTGTGGGTACAGGAACTGACGGTTGATGAACTCCTGTTGAGATGAAGGGGGGTACATGGAGGAGGTTATGTCCTCGGAGCGGGATAGACGGTTGTGGCCTGGACGACCGCCATCGGACTTGACACGACGAATACCAGAGTCACCGGGAGTGAGGTAGGCAGACATGTTGTTGGTAGAAGTTGGGTTGAAGTTGAACTGGGGTAGGGTGGCGTTGGAGAGATTGAATGATGACTGGGTGGGACCAGCACTAGATGCGTGTTGTTGTTGTTGTGGAAGGACTTCGTTGAGGCTGACGGTAGGGGCGGAGTCGTCGAGGGCAGAACCGTCAAGGGCGGTGAGCTGGTCTTGGGTCATAAGAGCGGGATTCCAAAAGTGGGGACGATGCGAGGAAGCGGTGTCGGACTTGCTACGCGTGCGGGGGATGCTTGGAAAAAGAAAGTTGGTATTTGTACCATCAGGATGGACTTGGGGACCGAGAGTGGACAGCCCCCTATGAGAAGCGTGGCTGTGGGAGAAAAGCTGTGCAGCTTGATCATACGGGGCGTCGGTCTGTTGAATTTGCTGCTGATCCCATTGGGATGTTGACGGTTGTTGCTGTGATCCGTTTTGAGATGAACCTGTACGGAGGTAAAACGCAGGGATGATAAAAATAGTAAGAATAAGAAAGTTCCCAAAATAGCCGTGATGATATCAATGAACTTGCCTTGATGGAGGGTTTCCAGGGTGGACTGGAACGGTACGGCTTGTGAAGCCGCTCCGCCACCGCTTACGGGGGTAGCGGGGACAATGTGAAGCTGGGGTCCGCTTGAAACGAAACCGCCATCGCCCTCTGGAGCGTTAATCATGGGCGTCTCCTGTGGGAATAACGAAGGGCTACTGTCTGGGATGAGAAGCTGGGGAGGAGATTGGGCTTTTCTTGGGGGAGATAAGGTTCTTTCGCCGGGAAGTTGACTGTGTCGCCAGTTAGGAGACTCGAAGCGGAGGTTTTCAAAGTTGTGGGCGACGTCGAAGTGGGGGGATGAATGGGGGAGGATCTGAGGATTTGAAGAGACGGAGGAGGCGCGACTGCGAGGATGGCCTTCACCGTTGCTGGATGGAGAGCTGTGATCGTAGGAACGAGGGGAATGCTGGTCAATCTGAGCGGGCGTCACTGATACGGATACGTGGGCGTCATTAGGATCGAGTGAAGTCGGGAAACCTGATTCAAACATGAGGAGGCCGGTAGCGTTGGGAGGGTCATATTCCGAAGGATCGTAGTCGTCGCGAACGTCTAATGAATCGCCAAGGAGGGTAAAGCTTTCGGGACCGTCTGGGTCGTAACTGAGCTCTGAGTGGCCCGAGTAGGGGGAATTCTGGTAGGAGCCATTGTAGGAGGGGGTGTGGGGGAAAGGAGGGGACTGAAGATGGCTGAATTCGTAAGTATCAAAGGGGGAGTTGGCTGCGATGTTTATGGGCTTGTTTGAAGGGCTTGGTGTATGATAATCGAGTTCAGGATAGAGAGAAGGATCGGCCTGGAAGAGTGACATTGAAAGGGACGTGTTGGAGGTGCGCGTCGGAGGGGAAGATAAACGATCGATGACGGCGAAAGAGAAAGGAGGAAGACAAGGGTAAAGACTTAGCGCGCGGGGGGATTGAAAGGCCGGGTGAGAAAGACCAATTGGGGGGAGCCATGCTTTTTAAATTAAACCTCCGCCAAGCTGGGATCCCCTCCGACGGTCACTTCAAACCCTCCGGTCGACCTCTCTCCCGCCGCATATCCTGCTCAGCCCAGGATTCCGCCGCTATTTACAGCTTAGAACAGTCGTGTATTGTAGCACAGTAGTAGCAGTCTCTCTCATCGTTCTCAACGACTCGCCATCCCGCCATCCCGACACGGCTCTTGCCGACATCGGCGCTCACTCTTTTTGTTCTCGGCAATCAAATCACATGCCGGCCACATCTCGCCGTCCAGCTTGCATGTGGAGCTGCTGTCGTGAATGTAACCTCCTACGATCAGGGCGGCCTACAAACTTAACATACACCCGCGGACGACGTTTACTTTGCCGTCATCCCGTCCGATTCATCATGATCCCCAAACGTAATTAATCCCGCCTGAGTAAGCTCCAAAGGCTGCTGACGCAACGCCCCATTTGCGCTCAGACGTATCAGTCAAATTGAGATCGCACTCGATGGGAGACTCAATAGCTAACGTTCACCCGCGAAAGTACTCTAACCTGCCACCATCAACGTCGGATCCATTTCTCTCCGACTCTGATCGAGAAATCCTCTCTCCTGTCACTCTCGTGAATCACACAGCATCTCCCTTCGACTCCTCACCCGGCTCTTTACTCCTGCGTGACATCCTCCATCGTAAAGAAAACTCGGCCTTTTGAGTTTCGATCGTTTGATGCGAGAGTCCGAGCACTGCCTGCCCCAAAAACAAGAATTTCCTTCCGGACACTTTAATATTCTCGCACTGCTTTGTCGCACACGCGAGACTTGATGTCAACGCGATTTGGCGCGTTAATGAACGCGGGCTGTGCGCCATCACTGTTCCTGTCTAGGCGTCGGGGATCCCAGGGTGCTCTATCCACGTTTGATACCCGGCCACGCATCCTTTGTAGTCGCATCTCTTCTCCACTACCACGGCCACATAATCTCTTCCGCCCCATCGTCCCATCCATCCCCCTCCTGCGTAATTTTAGAGTTTTCGAATCTTTCACCTTCAGAGACGAGAACAAAGATGCAAACTAGCTCGACAGCATCTTGCGGCACGGGCCAGTATTACCGTAATGCTGCGATCAAACATGATCCTACACACGTATGGCCACCGGCTCAAAACGAACGAGAAAGCATTCGAAGCAAATCCATTGGAGCCCAGGCTGTCTTCCGGTTCTAATATGTACTCATCATCTGGTGCTGTCACGATAGAAGGTTGACAGGCGTGGAAAGAGCGATACTTGCAGAAGCAATACGGTGTTCTGATGACCACCGGAGCATATGGATGGATCTCACCGACTCTCGTACTGACACTCGCACCCCATATCAGCCCTGAATGCAATGGACTCCGAGCTCTCTCGTTGAAGCGCGCGGGGTCAGATGCGATGAGACTAGGTGTGTTCAACGCCACCAGTCAGTTAGTCACATTCCAGTGCATCTGACGTCTTCGTCAACTTACTGATGCCAGTCACGTCCTTGGATTGGTTGCAGTGCCACTTCCTTCGCATGTATTTGTATAGTCTTGGGCTTCTTGATCGGGCATCGCTAACACTCCAGAGATGGGGGAACCCTGTAGATCAGGATGCGTTGAATATGATGTTTCAGAGATTCATTGGCAGGAGACCCCATCAGCGCAGCCTCGACACAGCTCAGAGCGACAATCGCTCGAGCTGCGGTCCAAGATTTTCTTTTGATCAGGCCCGGGTGCAATTCGAACTTGAGCTTGAACATGTACTAATACCCACGCCCAGATTGAATCGAACCTCCCGAAGGTAACAAACTGGCGCAAACAATTCGCAACCGTTCTCCCTGACCATGGCCAAATTTCTGTCTGACTTAGCCACTAAAGTTGTACTTGTGGCTTTACGTCCTCGCATCGGAATGTTTCTGACCTTGTAGTTTCAGCGCACCGCCGGCCGGCCGAGCTCTGAGATATCCTCTCCTCTGAGGTTCCGCCGTTTAGGTTGCATCGCACTCGTCCCGTTCTTACTAGCCCCCCTCTAGTTCATCACGGTGGCAAACACACGAAGTGGACTTGCGGTCTCTTTTTTTTGTTACTATTGAGCACGAAGTATAAGGATGATGTTGTTTTGATTATCCCCCCCCGGTACACAGCCAAGGATCAGCCCACTGCCCAAGCAGAGCCATCCAACAGAATATCCTCTTCTATTGATACTCTCACGCGGATTCTGGATCAGGCGAGACAACATACCTATGTTCTATTTTCGATTCGTGGCTCAGCTTAAACTAGCGTGATCGCGGGACCGCGTAGCGCAAGGGAACACTGGACGATGTTCCTATGTTACTACGTTATTTCGAGCGCCCCTGTCAAGTCCGGACGGAAATACATGCACTCGTCCTTCATCCGTTTCTCTCCTCTCTTTCGCGGGAAAAACATGGACGCACAGGCCCATCAAGTATCATGAAGGTATCCCAGAGACGACACTTCCGAGGGTGCTCGATTTGCTCCGTAGAAATCGTCGTCGCCGTCTACGGCCGTGCGACGTCGCGCACGGTTTGACAGATTGCAACAACAATTAACCGCTTGACAAATGCATGCGCACGAAGAAGGTCCTCGATGGTCGGGGATAGAATGGCTGCGGCGCTACTTGGGTATGCCTTACTTGCTCCACACAACATACCATATACATAACAGAGTTCAGATATTATGTTCCTGTCCGTGCTGAAACGTTGACGTCGCATCGAGTGACACCGAAAACGCCGGGTTAGGCTTCGGCGATCAACGTCCAACTCGCATTTGGTTGTCCCAGTAGGAATCTGACGGGCCGACGGACCGCAGGACTCCATCTTCCATCTGCCGTTACGAACGATTGATTTGAGAAAGATAACTTCGTTTGCATAGGGTGCCCGTGCGATTCGGAATATCCGGCATGTTCGCACCGTTCATATCCACCCCCTGCGCTCGATAGTCAATCAATCACATCTCTTCCTCGTCCCATCTAAATTCCCATCCAATCTGATCCAATTCCGTTTGAGATTGTAATGCATCCCACGATGTAACCGCGTCAGCTTATCGTGATATCGTCTATCATTATTACGCACGAACTAATACTTGATCGAGCATGATGCATGAGCTATCTAAAAATGTATATTCCTGCACATTCGTGCCCTGTTTGGCGATGCAAAAGGACGATCTCCTCCTTCGAGAATGTATGTTCTTGTCGGCAGTGCTTGAGTGCAGGGACGACGACCCTTTGATTCGAGGCCACGTCCATTTCTCGCCGGAATGGATCGTTGGACTTGGCAGAACTCAAGCCATCGAACTGCATGTCAAGCATGCGCTCCATGTGGTGCACAAGTTTTCTCTCTCGATCCATCAATCACGATCAAGATCTCCTTGTTCGTGGAGTCGCCGACTGACCTAGCTAAATCAGGCATGGTGAGAGAGCTTGGCCGCCACGCTCGCGAAGCAACTTGAAGAATCAAAGATCTTGACATGTCCGCGACCTCACTGCCAGCACGGGGGCTATGTCTGGTTGATGGAATGACGAAGTCATTGTACTCCACATTTGGTTAGCGTAACGTACTAGCGCCTGGATTTTGATTAGGCAACCATGGCGATATGCAACTCAAGCCGTCATCTCCCTTGAAGCTCCTAACACATAGTGGGTAGTACCATAGTGTGGGATGGTCCTGCCACCTCGGTCGAAAATGCGACAACGGTTTGAATTGTTCCGTGGCAATCGAACCATTGTAATTTGCTCTAAACAGGCGACGCCACACACACGTCAGCCTGGGCCCGGTGCGGCGATTGCAGATCGTCGAATTCTTGGCGAACTGGGGACGGGAGGAAAAAAAAAGAACCTGCAAGCATATGCCAATCACCAATGGGTTGCCAATCAGCGGTTCAGCGCTCAGCGCCAAGTAGGCAGGCACTGCCCTTGTGCCCCTGGTGGAGCTAAATGAGTCCACGAGGCCAGGGAAAATAAAATAAAATCAGAAATGAATCCCCCTAAGTCAGTGAGCCCGTTGTCATATGAACAATTATTTTATCCAGCCCGCTAAGCCAAGTTCGGCCAACTTTTTTCTCTTTGAATGTGAACTTGATCCCATCTCTTTGTTCTGTTCCTGGAAAAACGGTACGGACGATTCCGTGTCCCTGAACTATACCGTGGAAGCGCATGGTGGAACGCGAATGCTAACTTGTGAGATGGGTGAAGAGGTAAAGGGAGGAAACGAAACATGCAACAAAAATAAGTTGTCCCTGATCAAGATCTGAGAGCCTCGAGTTCAAAAATAAAAGTACCGACGTGATGATACTATGACTATTGAGGGAAAAAAAAAGACTTACTAGCCAGCCAACCAACTATAGTCCGCACTGCGACCCTGGGCAACCGATGGCGAATATCATGATGCATGATGATGATTGGTAAGTACTCAGGAGCAACGGATGGGTCTCAACCGATTGGCATTGACCACTGCGATCTGGATCACTTTCTTTTTCTCCCCTCCACCTGCCCGTTTCGCTCCGAGCCTGCATCATTGATACATCTCCGTCAGATGCGTTGCAACCACATACTTCTATGCAACATGAACAGCAGATCAGCCTACGTACTGGATGAAATATGAATATGTACACCGAAAGAAGGCGAAGCGCGACTCAATATGAATGTGTAGAAACTGTAGATCCGGGTCGGACTTTGTGGTGGAACGGATGATCGGATGTGGGAGGAATTGTATAGTATGGCATGGAATGCCGCAGCCACGATGTGCGCCCAGTCTATCCGAATTATGATCGCCAAACGATCGCGGCAGCTCGTCAAAGGCGCGAGTTGCGCTTGTTGACTTGGGACCTGAATATAACGTCCAATCATAGTCATAGTGGGCGCAGTCGCTCCACAATACATGTATATGTAATATAGCTTGACACATCCGTGCCATCTGCATCATCACGCATCAATGCATCCCCGTCAGTCCTCCACTATGATACAATGTCCTTGCATATTACTATCCGAGACTGCATTTCTACCACTAATTTGACCTAGTTCTCCGCGCCCGGATCTTGACCCAGCCGTTGGCTTGATCTCGGTTGCTATGCACCTTTGCGTCCATACGGGGGTATACAAGGGCCGCCCGCCCGCGCTATGTGATGGGGTGCAGTCTGGGTATACATAGTTGGATCGATCGAATCATTTCGCGGTGATTGACTCGCGCACTGCCCTCTGAGTCGCTAACAATGAGTCAATGACTCGGATGAGTGTGCCTGAGACTCTTCCTTTACCCTGTTCGCTCTCCATGTGGAAGATCAGAACGAAAGGCGAGCTTGGCGTCCGACGCCGAGGTAACTTGGCGTGCGTAAGTCCACCTTTTCACCGGATAACTAATATCATGGTGGGCTGCACATCTCCACAAACGGGGAACGGTCGTGATGTGACACAAGTTCCGGTGACAATACTTGCTGCTGTGGAACGACCCCACCATAAGTTCACCTTTGGTCTAGCTGGAGTGATCGCCGACCTAACAGTCGTCCTACCAGGCACCACTAGTCCGCTCGCGTCGTCTGTTATTCCGGGTTGCCCCCTAGGGCACCAATCTCGAACACGAACAACATGTTTTCGGGAACTTACGTTGTGGAGACAATCTGAGCCCGAGTCCGGGCTCATGGCATCATCGCGGCAAACTACATCCATCTGACAGATGGTGCCTGTCGACATGGATGTTACGATAGGCACGGAGGAAACCCAAACCGCGCCGCACTCGCCCCAAGTTGGCATGCCTTTCTTCTTCCCTTTTGCAGTGATCACATGATGTCCTATGTCAGCGAGGACCATATCAGGTTGACAAGAACCGATCCCCGAGATCATATCGATCATATCCGATCTGTAAGGGAGGAAAGGCGTAAAGTTGTTTCTTTTTTTGATCCTATTCTAGACCTCGCTCTAGTTTCCTCGTCTTGCCCTCGCCTAGGATGGTTACTTTTTCAGGCAGGCTTGGACGATGTGCCACTCCTTTTTGGCGGGGAACAACTAGACGAGTCTAGATCGGGTTTGTTGACAACACCATCAACCAGAATCGCCCTTCCTGGTGGCGGCAGAACTGGAAGTCGCAGGCAGTATCATGTCGTATCCGTTGCTTCTGCGCAGGAATGTCGACAGGTACGTCACCAATAGCGCATTTCAAGTTTAGTGTTGTAGTATGGGGCCTAAATTGAGTAAGGGGAAAGGGAGAACGGTTGCGGATGATTCCTGGCATACCCATGCGTATGCGGAACCCCATCCCGCTGATACCGGGCACGGGTCCGCGATGCTCGCCGCGGCTAAGCCGGGGGCCGACACGCAGACGAAACACTGCGAACTGCACGCCGCCGCCGCACATGAGTTGAGCTGCTGCGGGAACGTTCACATCGCGGGTGCAGGTATTGTACCCATCATGGAAAAGTGAGTTCTGATGATGCATGTACGCTATGGTTTTGCTGCGCGCATACAAGTCGCATTGAGCGGGAAGATATAGATAGATATAGATAGAAGAAGAGAGCCGGAGATGGGGTGTGCAAGATAGAACCATGCATCCAGGCGTCAATGACGCACGCAGGACCTAGGATATAACGATACAAAACTAGGTGTTTCGTATGCCTTTGTAACATGCCTCGTACCTGGTGAGTAACGACTGCGGTCAAGCCTGGATACCAATCAAAACGTTGAAAAAATAAGCAGCCAATCCCGCTCTTCCTAGATCAGATATGGAACTGGCGTCACGATCAAGTGCGTATCATACATCCCGTTGATTCGTATATGCCCAATTTGTTTTTTCCTTCCGGTCGGTGCCACCTGGCTGACGGGCAAGAGAAAGCTTGCCAGTACCGAATCACGTATTGGATGGCATACGGATATATACTCGGTGAGGATGAGTAAGATCAATAACGATATGTACTAGTACTGTTTGCTTACCAACAAGATATGGTAGCAAGCGTTTCATGTATGTAATCATAGTCGGCATTGCAACGCAACGAGTCGCAGCATCACCTAACATAAAATTAGTCAGAGTGCGATTGGAAGATATCTGAATGGAGAATAAAATGAACAGGCACGGTGAGCAATAACACTAAGCAATAGGACGTCATGGATGCCGCAGCCGTGAGGTGTTCGTAATATTGGATCTGGAGGCACAGTGGAGGGAACCACAGTCTCGAGAAGGGTCGACATTGGAGCTTCATGATACATTGTCAAAGGCAGTAGATGAGATCTTTAGTTCAGAGGACGACAATTTTACACACTTGCTTGATCTGTGGATCCCCTCACTGGCTGGTGGAACTAGAGACAGCCAGGCTCTGATAGGCCGCTTAAACCTGTGAAGCGCCTATCTAAGCCAGATGGACCCGCAGGGCCGCAGCTGTAGACGCGGGGAACAAAGTTCAACGTAAGTTTCCAGCAAAGGGGGAAGATGGATATGGCTTCTTTGAGTTGGAATGTGTGGGATTAATGAGCGTACCAAGATACCCTGACGAGTGAAACTTTGAATGCTGACAGTCTACCACAATTTACAAATTCCAAATGACCATCCTCTGAGGTACGGTGGGCATAATATCAGAATTCAAACTGGATGCCACAGACTTGGTGACTTACTAATAGTCAGTGCTCTGTTTTATGTAAGGCCCATGAAGTCTACTATTTGAGTAGTAACAAAATTGCCGCCATACCCGTGGTGACAGCCTGACAGGGTTCACATGTACAGTTGGCATCATATCAAGACATTAAGGTTAACTGTGGAGAGAGCCGCTGACCACCATAAATTATGGATGGGAGGCTGGAGCTGATCGGAGTCCGATGTGGCAGGCCACATGCCCAGCTTCATCCAACTAATATCCAAAGAAACAGAGGTTGGATAGATATGTTGGGCGGATGTGCGATTCGATGCAGCGCAAAAAGCTGTAATGACAGAGCGGGACGGCGAGGTAGAATGCTCTATAGACGACTCGGAGTTACTGAAAAACCCCAGCGCCGAGAAACAACTTACTAGTAAATAGCAAGTTGGGTGCCGCCGCCAACCGCCTAAAATCTGCGCCCTCTCTCAGGTCCCACGTCCGTTCCTCTTGTGCTCATTGCCAATCCGCACTTGTGACTGGAGTCTAGTACTTAATAACGTGTCAAAGAGAGATTCTACGAGCCTTGACTTGCTTAGGGCAGACTAACCTGAATCCTAAACGGGGTTAGCTACTTTTGCTGAGACCGTGGTTCTGCGGGCTGGAATGCCCTCCAGAGTTTTGCCCACCTTGCCGTACGTCTCATAGTCGTTCTTTTACCTCTTTTACCGTGACATCAGTAGTCGCGTGTTATCATGCCAGTACCCATAGCACGTCCCGTATCGATCCGCCCCTTCAAACGAATCTAATTTCAAATTGGGGCATGGCGCGCGGCTCCTCAAGCAAAAACTGGCACTTCAAAAGGCTCTGAGATAGGATGGAGAGACCGTCTACAAAGAGCCATCGAGGCGCTCACTGCGCTACGCACCACGCCTAGTCCTGCACCGACGTCTGACACCTCTACTGCATTAAATCGCGCTGCGCGGGCCCCACATTTGGAGCCGCCCTACTCCCACTCAGTTTGAAGGTGTTATCATGCCGACCATCAAGGTATTTGAGATTCGGACGGGTACTAGTTTTCTTTTCCTATCTCCCTCTTATCTACGTCTTAGTCAATGAAGGCGACTTTGGACGCAGAGACTGGAAAGGATGGCTCTGTCATCGAGGCTGCCAGTGATGTCGCGGACCTAAGTCCTACGGAGCACGCTAGGCTATTACGGAAACTGGATTGGAATCTCTTGCCCCTAGTTTCGTTGTTATACCTCCTTTGCTTTCTGTGAGTGGTAGTAGAAATATGGCCTTACTATGATCTGACTGATGGGCCTCTGCATTCTAGGGATCGCTCTAATATCGGCAAGCGCTATCCTATGTCTCATTGTCGAATGTGCTTATCCCGTCCCCCAGGAAATGCCAGAATCCTGGGCATGTCGACGAACCTGCACCTTGTTGGACTCAGGTATAATATTGCTGCTGCTGTGTTCTTCGTGAATATGTTGCACTTTCACATGTTTAGAACACGACTAATGCACCCTTAGGTTCTTTACAGTTTTGCCGAAGTCCCGTCGTAAGTCGAAGCAGCTTGTTCTCGCCTTTCGAAATAACTTCCGTGCAGAAATATCGTCCTCAAAAATTTTCAGCCATCTAAATGGTGTACGATGATGATTGCTACTACATAGCATTTCGTTCTGACTAGACTTACCTTCATAGTGCCTTCAATCATGTTTGCATGGGGTTTGATTATGACACTTATGTGCCTTGTAAACACCTACCAGGGACTCCTCATGTAAGGAATCTAAAATTTGGTGACCTTCATCGCTCGAGCTGATATCTATTCGTTGTAGTGCACGAGTATTCCTCGGACTTGCAGAAGCTGGATTACTCCCAGGCATCAACTACTACATTTCATTGTGGTATCCACGTGCAGATCGAGCGAGACGGATTGCCATATTCTTTTCTGCGGTAACCGTCTCGGGTGCCTTTGGCGGCATTCTGGCGTGAGTTATCTCTCATATCAGTGAATGTGTGTCACATCATTCATGTGCCACAAGGTACGCCATCGAAAACATGAATGGGTATGTAATACTTTAGAAAGGAATGCTTCCCTTACAATTTTTTTTTTCTTATTGCAGGATCGGTGGCCTTCATGGTTGGCAGTGGATTGTAAGCAATTCAGAAGAATCGTATGCTGCAGTGTACTCATTCAAAGTGGTTAGTTTTGCCTGGAAGGACTCGGTACGTAGTATCCAGTTCAGAACAAAGTGAGAGTGACCAAGCTTGCTTGATTACAGTTACGATAGTCGTTGCTATTGTGGCATTTCGCTTCATGCATAATGTATGCGAGAGTTATCTACCTATTCTGTACCACTTGCTTATTGCTCCTCGTTTAACGTTTAGTACCCAGAGACAGCGTCATTCTTGACTGAAGCCGAAAGATGTCACATTATTGGGTTGCTGAAGAACGATTCGCAAAATCTCGCTACACATTTCGACTTCAAATTCGTTTTACAGGCCTTCAGGGACTATAAAAGCTATGTTCTCGTCGGTATTTACATGGGGTCTGTCCATCAAACCGACCTGTACGGCCCGGCTCCGCTGACCATGCTACTTATCGCTAGCTCGCTCGTCCCTGGTTACGCGATCTCTCTTTTTACTCCTACGATCATCAATGAGCTCGGTTTCTCTGCCACTAATGCGCAGTTGCTCTCTGTCCCACCTTTTGTCGTGGGCTGTATATGCACCCTCCTCGTCGGAATCTATTCGGACATCTGCAGACTCCGTGGACCATTCGTAATCGCTGGTGGAACTCTTGCCTTGGTGGGGTTCATCATCCTTTATACCCAAACAAGCCCTGGTATTTCGTATTTTGGCGCAATCATTGCTGCGGCAGGTACATTCGCGCCCGTTCCCGCTATTCTTGCATTGGTCAGTGGAAATGCCGGAGGAGACACGAAACGCAGCGTCGTCCTTGCCATGACCATCGGAATGGGAAACTTAGGAGGGTGAGCCCACGCAGATATTCCTCGTCTAGCGGGAATTCGCGATCTGACACACCGAACTGCGATAGGATCTGTTCATGTTTCGTTTACCTTGATCCTCCGCGGTTCCACATCGGCCATGGGACGATCATGGGATGGCTGGGCCTCGAGTGCGCTTACTTGTCTCGCTACCACGTAACTTCTGTTTGCTGACGAACTGGGCGAACGAACAGGATACTCTTGTCTGCATTTGCGATGTGGAATTATAACAGACTCAATAAGAGGAAAGAAGAACTGTGCCAGAAGCGTGGGATCACCGAGGACCGCAGCGAAGAATTCCGGGATATGGGGGACGACAGTCCCCTGTTTAGATATGCAATTTAGTTTTGGCTTGCTCAGTCGGTGTTATCGTGAGCAGCTCGAACCGTTAGAAGGAAGGATGGTTCGGAGCGTGATGCCCTTGCATAACATATTTTTTATACCATCGAACATGAAATAAGTTAATAGATGATGGGTCTTTACTTCTACAAAACATGTCGAGGTGCCAATGAAACTCTGTTGAAGCTTCGACTCGGCTCGAGCTGAAGCTCTGCTACAAATTTGCTTGCTCCGAATTCTTGCAGACATGCTAACACACACGATTTTTGAACCTCCAACGAGATGCCCGCTGTTTCTTGAATTCTCCAGGGTACACTTTACCCTTGCAACCGTACGGACTCTATCAATTGGCCAAGTGGCAGCAATCTACTGTACCCTAGTCTCCAATAGGTAGACCTCAGGCAGGAAGACAGTCGTTCCCACTCTTCTAACCGCACCCGGCGATTTCAAGCATTGCATCTTCGACTCGCGTAATGCCATCAATAGGGTCTCGAAGAATTTCTCCGGTACCCTCATGCTTATTTTCTGGCCTTCTCCGTATCGAGGGGCTGCGTCTGCTTCGGATGGGACATCGGGCTCATCGGCGGCGCACGCGCCGCGTTGAACGGGAACGTCGTTTCCATACTCCAAACTTGCGAGTTTCTGGGTGTCAGCGATCCTGACATTGGCTACTGATTGTTGGTGTGGTGTTGCCTCGGCGCGCTCGCGTCCACATGGTTTGCAAGCCGTTCAAATGGAAGGAAGCCGTCCTTCCTGGCTGCTCCTGCCATCTACATCATAGAGAGCACCATACAGTCGCATCGCGGGGCTGTAGACCTCAAAGTCCCGCTTTGGTCGGTCCGTCGACGGGCTAATGGTTACTCTCGCGCTGACCTACATATGCCAAGAATGCGCACTATGAATCAACGTCGTTCTATTCGGGTTTAGATGGCCGTTCAGATCCCAGTTGGGCAAACACAATGATAGTGTCTCCCCATCATTAACCACTGAATCATCCCGAGGAGTCTTCCTTCTTGTCTTGGTGCACCTTCAACACGGATTGCCCCACTAGGTAGTCGAACAAGAACGTTACGACGACGCTGCAAAATCACTCGTACACATCGCGCGCACCGACCCGTCCTCTCCCGCGATCCAAGCTACCTCGTTGAAACTACTGGGCAGTTCCGCAAGATGGGCGAGAGCAAGACAATCGCGTACTAGCGCTTCGTCCCGCCATTCCTCGCCTTTCTGCAGCAGTAGGCAGACACGGTACTACCCCCGAGCACGAAGCCCGGCATCCCTGTCCGCGACCGGCATATACGTCATTGTCAACTCCACCTTCACGATCGTCGCGATCTACCTGTACTGCATTGCCTTTTGTTTTAGACGAGGCTTTACCCTGCTTGTGCTCGGGTCCGAGATTGCGCCGTCCCGCTTGCGGTCAGACGTCATGGCATACTCGCGGTTGGGATGACATGGCACGTGTGTGATCGCGCAGGTGACGCCGGAAACGCTAGCGAGGGACGTATATGGGTTGCTAGCATTGGGATGGGGGTGTATGTGTGGGCGAGTGTATCAGAGAGGACGTGAGATGGTTATTTGAAGGTCTCAGGGTTTGGGTGAGGTGCATGAAGGATGCGCCTGAGGGGTGGTGGGTACTTGCTTGGGCAGATGGGGTTGCTTTGGAGGGGAGGCACCGAGCATTGAGGAGTTGAAGAACCGACAGGGGTCATAGTAGGGGGTAAATAGAAGCCATGCGTTGGACAAGGAAATCGGGCGAGAGAAGCAAGACGGCGACGTGTGAGCTGTTGGCATGTTGGCGCCTTCTGTAACGAATTTGGTGGTTGAGTCGCAGTGGTTGCAACGCTGAATGTCCATAGATCTACCACGTAGTGAATGGAAACGCGGTGTATCATTATCATATATCACATCATGAGACGTTGGCGACCGGAGATGAGTCCAGTAGTATGGAGCTGGCTGTCAACCGAGGAGGGTCATGGATGGCTCCATGCATGTACACGTGTCGACGCACGCACGCACGCACCTCGCAGAAGAGCCCGTCGGGCTCCCTTGTGATTCAAATGAACTCGGGTAACGCGTAGTCGTCCGATCAGGATTGATCAAGGCACGACTGTAACGACCATCCAATGAACGAGCAAAGGAAGCGAATGAACGATATCGATGAATCGATAAGGATGGGTTCCATGAGTGGTATCCAGGGAATTTGGATGCCGGAGCCTCTTTGAAGGTTCAAACGTTCAAGAAGGGACTGACCTTCGTAGTCACCGTCGCGGGGAAAGCAAAAGCAGACGATAAGAATGGGCACCCGCGTGTAGCTATAGGTTAAAAGGAAAGGGATGGTACAAGGTGGGCCGGAGGTGAGCGATGATTCCGTGTCCGAGTCGTCAAGGTGATAGGTACTCTTGAAATTGAGACGGGCCTTGGGCCTGGGGAAGCCAGAGGGGGTTATAGATGCTTTTGTGCATTACGTGGGTGGTTATGATGAAGGCGGGGAACGATCCAAGAAAAAAGAAAAAGGTACAAGTTCGAAGCCCTCTGGGCCTCTTTTGTTTGATTGTCAATGACCGCAAACTTGGAACAGTGCATTCCTGGATTTCTATGAGGTCTCGGCTTCAATCTATGGGCGCTCCATCAAGGACCTGGTGGAAATATCCTGAGCCCTTGGATACAATCGTCGGTCGTTTTCACGGGCATCAGTAGCAGCATATGGTACTTTCTTGTGGTATGGGTCGAATGAGGAATAACCTTTAGGAACATGCGCTACACTGTATTAGGAAAGCGCTATATACGAAATTACGTGACATTGTAAGGACAGGATGTGTTAGATTTTGACGGAACACTATTAGGGAAAAAGGAAAGGAAAGGAGTAGAAGGGGAAAGATTGGTAGAATGACAGAAAGGAAAGAATAAATATTTGAAAAAAATGAGCGGACGATCGTAATCGACAAGACGTACAGCCTGAACCTGCAGGCCGTTCGTCTGACCGTGGTTATTTAGAATTCCCGAAACCTCTATCAAAACCCGTCGCCGTGTCGAAAATTCCTTGAGAAAAGCATCGGAAGATGCGAGGTGGAAGGGGGAGGAGGGGAGGAGCGGCATGCCACTTCCTCGCCAAGAGAAGAATGATCTGTGAGGGCACGACCTTTTTACATCGCCTCTTAGTTCGCTTCCGTCAGCCCTTCTTCCACTATGCCACCGTTTTCGACCTGTTTCGCGGCGTGCACCTTCTTGCATGACACCTTGCTGTTCAAATGCCGCTTCAATGCGTCCAGTCGCGTGTACGACTTCCCACAGGCCAAACAACAGTGTGACGGGCGGCTGTGACGAAGAGACTGCTGGTGCCTCTGAAGATCGCCCAAAGAGGTACAAATATGGTCACAACCGTTCAATAGACAAGGAAAGACTTTGGGAGATCGAGGGGGAACGGAGGAGTCGTGCGGTTGGGGTTGGGGAGAAGCGACGCAGGGTGATGCAATTCGAACCTGCTTCATTTGCGCAGTGGCAGCAGTGACAGAAGAGACCGGCGGACGCAAAGTCCCCGTAGTGCCATTTCCGAACGATGGCGAAGAATGTACGGAAGGAGGCAGGGACCGAGTACGTTCAGGGGAACCACCCGCTTCAGAATCCAATATATGATGATAATGGTGATGATGATATACTGGAGCACTCTTGCCGCCACCCTGTCGCGCAGGCGTATCGTTCGCATGTCTCTTGGGCTTCTTCGCAACCCTCCTCGAATACGTAGTTTTCCTTCCTCTTCTTCGTCGCTTCCCCGGTTGCCCATCCTGGGGGGAGGGGGGACCGGTGTTCCTGGCTACTTCCCTGCCGTCAACCATGATCACGGAGGGACGTTTGCGCGGAATTATCCAAGGACCCGTGAGAGGGGTGCAGGGAGGGTTACCGTCGTACATATCGATGTCTGTGTCCGTGTCCGTATCTGAATCCGAGCTCCAGCCATGATCGTAGTCACGAGTGTTCGATTCTGCCTCTGTTTGAGGCGGTCCTTGCGGGAGATGTTGCGGCATGGAGGCACGGCGAACAGTAGTCACGGGGTCGTCGCAAGTACTATCCGTATCGTATTCGAAGAAAGCGCTATCATCTGAAGCGAGAGAGCGTACAGGACCCATGATGACGTCGTTGTTGGTATTACGCTGAGAACCTTCGAAATCAGCATGAGCGTCTGCCAAAAACTTTTTTGCCCTCGCATCGAGCCACTCTCTCGAAGGGGGTGGCAAGCTCGTGTCGATAGGTGGAATGTATGGGACGAGCATGTTGACCTGGTTCGGAGCCACCCCGATTGTGCTGCGTTTGTCTTCGTGGGGGGATCGACGGGGACGCCATTCGGGCTGGTCGGGAGAGATGCCCATGTAATCGGCAGAGTTACTGTAAAGTTTGGCAAGGGAGCGGCTACGTTCGCGTGGATTGAGGATCAGAGGGCGAGGGGTGGTCCAGGAAGGATCGACCACGTCCGGGGAGACCTCGAATCGGTGATCGTGAGCACGCGCGACCGTATCATAAAGCTAAGATTAGGGTATGTGTCAGCATCAGCAAGCTGTGAGAAGAGAAATACGATCTGGTGCATACTCTAGAGGGGGGATTTGAAGGAAGGAGACGCGAGGCCATGGTTGGGTCAAAGTAGTTCTCGAGAGGGTGGTCGTATCTGACACTGCCATCCGGGGCGGTGATGGGATGAACATACTTGAAAGGCCTTTCAGGTCGACCTGGCAAGGCAGAAGAGGAGGTGGTCATCAGACGAGTGTTCATAGCGTAAAAATGGAGATGAGCAGTAAGGAATGATACGCCATGGAGGCGAACGAGCTAGAATTTATGGAGGAGGGGACATGTGGAGTGTGGACCAGGCGAGATCAGGGGAACAATGCCGAGAAGTGGCAGCTGGTCGGTTGTCCGACGCTTTGAGCAGCAGTGCGGGGGCGCTTTGACGTTGGAAGACAGACGGGCAAAGCAGAGAAAGACCGGGACTTACTCGGATGGGCGGTGGTGTAGCACTGGTTTCAGTGGTCATCACGCGCATAAGGCGTGACCGAGGTCAAGGCAGATCGTGAATATTCCACGAATCATTCGAGAATTCACCTGTAAAAGAAACGTTGCATCTACTAAACAATCTCCGCAAGTGACCCTGGCAATCGGTCATTGAGCGCGCGTCAGTGTGACAATTAATGGTGTGTGACAAACAACAATGAAACTGTGACAAGACGCGATCTATGATGAGATCATTAAAAGTTATTGTTATGAGCTTTAAAATGTGGACCCATCCTGAGTTGAGAGGAGCATTGTCGTTTGTTCCTCCTCCAACTCTTCCCTGGCAGGTCCAGCCATGTTCATATTCGTACTTCTCTTATCCCTCTTCAACCTCGTGTCGTGCCATGCTTGTCCGTCCCTTCACTGCTTTTCCTGTGTCTTTGCTGATCCCCGCCCAATGCAGCCATCTGGACTCCCTCCATGTGGGGCTTCAATGTCACTAGCCAGACCTATCCATACGATAACCGCCCCGTCACCCCACTCATGAACTACCCATTCGAAAAGTGGTGGTTCCACGGCCATCTCGACCATCCGCCTCACCCGGAAGACGTTTTCGAGCTCCCTGCTGGCCAGAATGTCACCGCTCAGGTCACGTGCGATAAGGGTGCCACCACTTACTACGCCAGTAGTCCTGGAGGTAATGTTCAAGAACCAAACAATCCCAACGACGTTTGCCCCGGCTCCCCTATGTCAGAATACCACACAACAGGCTTGAGCGACGTCAAGGGCTGTGCCCTTGCTATTGCCTACAAGAGCAACGTCTCCGAAGTACAACCCGCCGACTTTACTATCTTCAGTGTCAACCAGACCTGCGTTTGGACCCGTTACACTGATTTCGGTGTCCCAGAAAAGATGCCCCCTTGTCCTAATAATATGTGCATTTGTGCCTTCTTTTGGATTCACTCCCCTGACAGCGGCGCAGAGCAGAGTACGTCTCTTTTTCCTTACTTTTATGTTTTACTCATGTCTCTACTCCCGCAGACTACATGAATGGATTCCAGTGTACTGTCACAAATTCCACCTCCACTGTTGGGCTCGCCACGTCACAGGTTCCTCGTCGCTGCGGCGCAGACCCGGCCAATGGAAAGCCCAACGCAGTCCCTGGGAATTGCACATACGGCGCGAAACAACCCCTTTATTGGTTCCAAGCTGAACAGAACAACGTGAGAATAGTTCGAGATCTGTTTCCTCTGCTCTACTAACCACGGCGTTTTGATGCAGATGTTCGAAGGAACCTATTCCCCTCCCTTTTACAACGATCTTTACAACTTCCGAGACGGCGCCCAGAACGACATTTTCCAGGATTCGTATTTGAATATCCCCGTCCCTGGCCCGAACCAAACTGCTCTTCCCGTTCTTGCTACTCCTGGAAATACTGCCGCTACTCCTACCTTCCTTCCTAGCGACACGACACCAAGCCACTCGACTCCGTCTGTTCCGGTTAACACAACGTTACCGTCCGCTCCTCCGGCCAGTCCGTCGAATTCACAATGGTCAGCATCTTTTTGTGTCATTGCCATGACGATGGTTTTGACCCTTTTTTTTGTTCATTCTCTAGCAAGAGGAGGAAGCGCGGGACTATTAGCCCTCCGTCTTCTCGTCATTCCCTCGCGAAGCGAGGAGCTGCTCGATTCGGACACAGAGCCACCGGCACAACCCGGCGCTCTCGACCGCTGAATGTGGTGAAGAAATCGGAGGTCTGGTTGCCTGTATGACGATCTCCTTGGGCCGGCGCCTTTTTTTTCCTGGTTGTTCTTGAACTTATTTCCACCCTATACCCTCCTAGCTTTGTAAGCTCTTGGGGCCCTTGTCACGCGTCGACGCGTTCCGCTCTTTTGTTGTGGATAAGTCGCATGTATTTCGTTCTTGTGACTGCTTTGCTCCGTAAGGATGTGTGTATGTATTACAAGGTTTTGGAGAGAAGACTCGTGCATGCATTCTTAATTTATCACCTTGGCAATTATCTGGCTGCCGCATCCGCACGAGAACCAACAGACCCAGGGGAGCCAATTATTTGATTGGTAGTATCAGATTACTAGTTGGCAACCCCGAATGCGTCAGAGCCTCTTGAATCATGCAGAATCCACCTACATCATCTTCGAATTCCTTGATCATCTAAGTGATCGGGGTGACATGGCAGCTCAGATGATCCGCTCTTCATCCCGTTTTTCTCGCCCGTACATGGTACATCCTCCCAGGCCTCTCATCGACCCGACCTCTACGCGCTTCCGTAACTTCCATATTTTCCATGACATCCCTGAGCGACCGTCGCCATGCATTGTGTTGAAATTCCACATTCGCCCGACAGACCAAACCCCGACCATATACAATTCGCAGAATGATCGACGGCCCACATCCAGGTCCTCATGAGTGGGACTGTGTGCACCGATAAACAGACTAGAAATTCCATTGGAAACGCTCGCACTGTAAGCAAGTGATATGTGGAAGGTCGGTTGGTCAGCATATCATGCACCGTATGTAGCTACAAGCATCTACAAATGAAGTATACTCACAGAGACATAGCGAGCAATACCCTCGATCGATCGTACACTTCACATGTGCGGAGAATCATCACCACTGTAGTCATCGTCTCAGTTGACCTTCTGGAAGTAAATGACTCAGAAACATACTACGCCGAAAAAGAGAACATACGTTGAAAATATAGTATTGCCATCACAACGTGGAAGGGATCAACAATCGAGTGAAGGTCAATTTACAAAGATGGAGGAGGCCTGAGTGCTCCCATCTAGAGGGGGGGAAGTATATTGATCTCGTTTCAATGTCCACCTGTGTCAGCGAAAATACCTTTGAGCTAGAGGGATCACTAGTCGCGAAGCCCATCAAAACTTAATATGGGGTCATGATTCTAAACAATCTCGCATTTTGAAAGTCAAACATACGAAGGCAACATGATCTTGCAAATAATTTGTAGTTAGTATGAGGCTTCAGCTCCGTTACGACAGACTCACATGATAGCATATAGACCAGAACAACGGAAATATTCAGTCCGTCGTGATGATATGTACCAACAAGTTGATACACACGAAAATGGATAAAGTCGACACCCAGGTTCGAGGTATGTTTTAGGTATACGTTACATAGGCAGATGACTTCTTACTTATTCCACCTACATGGGGTGAAAATTGTATCAGTGAATAACTTTACTAGGGACTCAGAGTATGCAGTATCACCGTACCTCTTTCGCAAAAGTCAGGACCAAGAATGAAAATTAAGAATATGGCCGCAATGAAGTATCGAGTAGCAATACAAAACTCGCGGTAATCATGTCCCATAAGCAGTGATGTGATATGGGTCTCCCAGGTGATCAGTAGATGGATGTACGTCAGGCTGGATTGCAACTTCCTCCTGCGGAGCAGAAGACACGGTGAAGGGACAACTGCGTAAGAAAGTCGGGGTCGGTGGAAGTCTGAAGGGGTGGAGTCATTGCACACAAAGGGGAGGGCGTATCATGTATTGGCGATGGCAACATTGTGACAACCCTGAGATCGTCGTGTGGTCCAACAGATGCTGGTGCCCGCCATTCTGGCCAAATCGTCTGCCACTGAGTCACTTAGATTCCGAGTGGCACTAACTTGTATGAACGTGGGCAGACTGAATGCACCTCATAGATGTGTCGTATGTCACCGAAAGGGGGTATTAGCAAAAAAAAAAAAGGTGCTCATGCCAGCGAAATTTTGTTTACCAAAGCTTTTGGGCTCAACGACACGTCTTCGTACATGCACCCTCTCTCCCACAAATTCCACACAGCGCGTAGGCTCACCAAGGCAGATGCTAGCCATCGTCCTCTTGGAGGCGTTGATTACAAGAATGTACGTAGTCAGCGACTCGGATCGACGCTGGCCACCAACGGTCTGTGTTTGGTTGTACCACTTTAGCCTGAGACCTTTCTCACACTTGTACCTACCTCCCTCTGCCTAGCGCAGTTCACAAACGATGACCCGCCCGCTGCCCTCGCGCGCTACTGATGCGCGATCGATCTCCCTTGAACCCAACCCAGGGGAGAATCCATAGCGAGCGGTAATAAGGACGAAGATGACGACGAAGCTGGGATCAAGGGTAACCGGCATGGCAAGAGTATAGACGGAGTCACGGTACGACCTGTGGTACGTCTACTTGTTTCGATTCGCTCGATCCATCGTTGACTTTAGTCTGTAGCGTCGACCCTGCTGCCTCGAGCACGTGCGATGCTCTCCTCGTCTTTACAAGACGAGGCGCTCATCGCCCTCCGCACGCTCCACCACCACCTGACGCGTTTGATACCGTCTCATGCCCTCTTACTCAACATACTCCCCGCTCTAACACGCTTAGCTCACCCCAAACTGTTGCTTGAACGCGGCGCTTACCCGGACGCACTAGTCCTCCTCGAAGGCGTGCTCACCGCTGACGATAACCACATTGAGGGCTGAAGCGCTGATACTTTATGGGCTGGGCGTGGCTGCTCGCGATGCGGACGAGGGACGTGGACGATGCTGGCGCGGTTTGGCCAATGAGGGACAGGGGGCTGCCATTGGCGTGGCAAAATATGGCAAAGTCGCGAGGGACTGTTTGGAGGCGCGTCAGGCGGTGAGTGGATTTTTTGTTGGCTCTCTCAAATGCACGGATTGGATGCTGACGCATTCATGTATGGCAGTCGCACGCAACTCGTCCCAGGGAAACCTGGACGTGCTGTTGCTCGAGCACGTTAAGGAGCCTATTGCTGAGTCCCTTCAGTCGTTGAAATCCGTCTTTAGAACAGGCTTCGAAGCCCTGCGAGTCATGGAAAACAAAGAGAACGAAGATGTAGGAATATCATGACCGTGATAGCGTCGTGTGGTAGCGAAAGGAAGAAAATTGTTATACGGGTGCCTTTTGTTATGACAATGATTCTGTGACACGCACCCACAATTACGAGCCTCGATTCGTCTCGAACAGTGTTAGCACTGTGCTCTTCACTCATCCATCTGCCATAGGTGACGGTGCGATATAGCGTTCCTCTAGATCAAGTTTCCGATCAATCTAGACGTGACAAAGTGGTGCCTGCTTTTCCGACACGATGTTGTAGGGAATGTTGAAAGGAAAATCGCGTCTGTACTATGGCAGGTCCACCGCGCACAGGAGATACACTGGTACTAGCACATAACTTAATAATGGCGGCCTGATATCGGAAGGTGCGTAGTTCTCACCTGACCTCAATATCGGCACTGGTAGTTTCAAGAAGTACCAGAGTTGATTCCCAGTCGTCCGATACAAGCACCGGGCTATCGATTACTTGGCAGTGGATATGTGAGTTCAATCTTTTTCTGAAAGCTCTGTTGGCTCGACCCAAGGTTCCAGCTCCTACTTCCTTCATCGAAACCATGGTTCTAGCTCATTTACGTTCGGTTATTACGAAGGCGATGTTCTTTATTTTCTCCGACGGCTATAAGAGCATACACCGGTACTTGAATCAACTCTTGTCTCAAACGTATGGGAGGATTCGCGTTGTGCATGACAAGTCAAGTTGGAGCTGAGTGTCCCTTTGATAGCTGGATCCGGAAAGCGGATGCACAAGGTTGGCCATCTTTATCTCTACCATCCGACTGGGGCTGCATCATCTTCGTCGATGACATGGGTGGCGCATCCGCCGCTAGGCGTACCTAGCTTGGGATCGGCGTCGCATCGTGAAATGTCAATCTGGTAATTCCAATGTAAGTCCAGTTCAGATGCGTCCACGTCGCTCAGTTTGATGAACTCACTGGCTCATGTCAGGTTAAAGAAAGCCAAGTGAAACGAGACGTATTCGGGTCCTTTCTATCTGGCCAAAGGGCAGGCACATCGCCACCAGACTCATATTCGAAATTAGATCAATGTCGACTCTTAAGATGACGCTGGATGCGCAGACGGATTCGTGCCGTTTGGGTGGTCCCGGGTGGGTGCCTGGAGTTGGTAGGTTGGTTGACCACGACAACAACTTGAAACAAGTTCGTGTGGGTCGAGACTCCGTACGATCATTTTTGAGCGTGTCCAAGCTCACCGTTCAACGAATCAACGTTGGCTAGTTTCTGGAAATACAGTAGTTTATGCAATCTCTATCATCTATTTTAGCCGAAAAGTGGAGATGTTTTGATTGTTATTTACTACAGGCTGAAAGCAAGGATAATCAGACTTGAACTTGAAATTAATTCTTCTGCAGTCGACACGCTCGTAAAATGATTGTTGCTTCATTAAGACAACTTCAACTTGTCCCCAGACCGGACACGACCCAACTTGGCGGGTCCAGCCTATTCTGATGGAATCCGGCCTAGGCCTCGGCAGAAATTACCTTTCAGTGAAAGCTTGAAGTACGACGAACGTGTCCGAAGTTCGGATCATCCCGCCAGGACTCATGCCAAGAATCGGACGTCGGAAGTAGATGGTGGTCATCAATCGACGCACTGCCGACCTCTTCCCTTCGCACTCACAGTGATCGCCAAGTGTTCCTTCAACTCTACACTCTATAGTTTCTTCAACTCTACGCTCATACTCTCCAGAGATGGCAACAGAGAACGCAGGTGGTTCCGGAGACGTCCGAGAGAAATTTGGTCGGTTCAGGATCCTAGTCATCGGGCGGGCGAATTCTGGCAAGACGACCATTCTCCGCGCAATCTGTAACTCTACCGAAAGCCCGGAGGTCTATGATGGAGAGGGCAACCGGGTACGATCATGGTTTGATACGTATCGGTGTATGGGGCACTAAACCATGTCACGAGTAGATCGATCTGACCGAAGTCGAGGGATCCAGGGGGGTGAGTACTATCGTCATATAGTCATGCCAGTGGATGATGTGTCTTGATCAATATGTGCTAGCGCGGAATGCACGACATCGACCACGAATTAATATTCAAGAGCAATGACAAATTTGTCTTCCATAACTCCCAGAGCTTCGAGGCTGGTTCTGAAGATGAATTCCACCGACTCAAGGAGTTCATTGCTGATCGTGCAAATACAACTTCTCTCAAGAAACGAATTCATGCCATTTGGTAATGTTTGAGCAGTACAAGCTTGAAGCAGTTTTAACTGGTTGTAGGTACTGTA